>VDFB02264530.1:0-127878 GCA_007258455.2 Sequoia sempervirens | reverse complement strand
AATACCATGGATTTTATATGGTTGGCTTGTGTTAACATCTTCTAAAAAGGAGTGAATAATGCAAAATCCAAGGTTGGCATATGTCGAATTCTCTGGATCTTCCCCAGTAATATGTGTATAACAAAGGATGAGTCTCCTGTGGGAGATCCATCGTGAATAAAATGGAAAAGACTTGGAGGGGGATGGGATTGCTACATGAATAAAATGAACATTATTTTTTTGCCATATACTCTTGAAGGGACTTGCTTCTACCTTAAAGAAATATTAGATATCTACAGTTCAAACCACAAAAATGGCTTCTTGACTCGACAACTTCTCACCATATGACCTACTCCCCATATCAGTTTATGTCATTGTATCCTACAGACAGCTGAAATAAAAACAGCAAACAACACTTTTTTATGTGTTTGTGGGAAATGTACCATTCAGATAGGAAATGGATACTTCACTGATGTAATCTTTGTCCTAGAATTGAACAAGAACCTCCTCTCCATTCATCTAATTACAAACAATGGGATTGGGAAAATAATTGAGTTTCAACCAGATTCAGTAATCATTCAAGACTTGCTAAGTAGAGCAATTGTAGCCATTAGAAAAGTTGATGGTTCTTCTTGTCTATATACATTCACAGAATTTTCTCCCAATGACTATTCTTCTATGTTATACTCACCTGCATCCAGTGTAGACAGTTCATCATTTGTTGCTGCAAAGTTCAGAGGTGCTTCGCAGAAAGCTTCCAAAGATTCTTCACAACAGTATAATGATGATTCCATTGAGGATATATGTAGTCACCTCTGATGTCTCATGTTTTGTATTATGTCTAGTTTTCTTTGTTCTTATCATCTCTTTTTGGAGGGTAGTTTTTTCTTTTTACATTTCTCCATTTTACGGGAGATTTTCATTGTATATGAGTACTTCATCAGATTTAATTGTCAAGACCCTTCCATCTTTGTTCCCATCTAAGTTGAGTTTAAAGGGGGTGTTAGAGTAGAAATATTATTTAATTGTTTTAATATTCTACTTTATGTATTAATATACTTTAGATGGCGAAACTTGTCATTTGGAGAGTTAGTTAAACTCTTCAAAGATATGTGACACTTCTCATTTTCCACTAGGTGGATCATTCTTGCTACCTTGAGTTGAGCACTCCTACGGTGACTCAAACTCGTCATTTTGTACATACAATCTTTCTTATTGTAAATCTCATCCCAGTTACCATCAATTTGTTTGCAAATTGCTTTCATTTAGTGTACTTTCTTTGTGTTTTATTCTCACAAAGTTGGTGATCACTATCGTCCAAATTGATCCTCCTACTATAAATGTTATATGATGAAAAGTAATTCTTTATTACATAATTGGAACATTTTTACATATTTTATTGTCTCAATTAAAAATCAGGAATGATAATTCGATAGTTGATTATATAACATATAATGTGTTGGTTAGAATAGGGAAAAAATATTAAATTGTAAATACATATTCCTCCTTCTAGTTTAACATGCTTAAAATTTAGATTTAGTACATAAACATATAAATTACATCAATGACTAGCATATGTTAAGAATGAATGAACATAACATAAATTATCCACCTACATTTCTAACTTTAAAGGATTAATATAATAAAAATGAATAAATGCATGTCATTTATTGAGATGGTTTAAGTTAATTCATTTATAAATGTATTTTTAATATTGAATGTTAAATTTTCTTGAGTATATACATGAAGGGGATTTTTTCCCTTCACACCATCATCTATAGTTATCATAAAGTAGGACACCTTTAAGGTGACACTCTTTTGGGGCATTATATGTGACAGTTCCCACACCTTGACCTTATCAGTCTTCCATAATGTAGGGTATATTGTATGGGAATATGTGTTACCCTTATCTTCCTTTTTTGCTTCTATCTTCTTTCTTTTTGTATGCACACCAAAATGTTATTTTGTGCATTCGGTACTAAGCAACATTATATGTAAAAAAAAGCCTTGTTGCAATGTTAAAACAATGAGACTTTGCTAAAAAATATCTTATATATACATATGTATATGTATATGTATATAAATGTATATGTATATGAATGCATATGTATGTATGTAGATAAATATAAATGTATGTGTGTATATATATATATATATGTGTGTGTGTGTGTGTGTGTGTGTGTGTATGTATGTATGTATATGTATATATGGATATGTATATATGTATATATATGTACATACATATATACATATATATGTATGTACATGCATGTATGTGTACGTACATATCTACATGTATGTATGTATATGTACATATATATGTACGTACATATATATGTATATATGTATATATATACATACATACATACATACATACATACATACATACATACATACATACATATATATATATATATAATTTTGTTTATGTGAAGATTTTGGACATTACAAAATTAACCACCAACAAATTGTAAGAGAATATAATATCTTAAAGTATTGTACACTAAACTATTGAAATTGGAAGAGAAGAGAATCCAAACAAATGATAAATTCCTTGTACATCAACTACAAATCAAGAGAGTATGAGAAAAAATCTCAATCATAAAAATTCAAGGAAGGTGATGCAATTCTTAAATAAAATGAAAATAGAGCTAACCCAAAAAACATAGTAAGTTTGAAAGGTTGTGGATTGGAGCATACATAATCACCTCCTACAAAATGATAAATGCATTTGATTTTTTTCAACTAATTGGAAATGAGCTTATAATCCTGAATAATGTTATTTTCTTACAAAAATATCCTTGATACAAAAACCCCTCTAGCAGGACCGAAATTTGACAGGCAATCTTGTCTATTGAAATTTTTTACAATTATTTCTTTGAAGTTATCCTTCAACTACTAAGATCTACTTTAATTTTATAAAAAAAAAATTGATAATCTGCCAAAAAAAAATCTCCCTTTTTAACTCCTACAATATAATCTCGTTTCCTTCCTTTTCCTTCCTTTCATTTTCTATTATACTTTTTTCTCCTTGTCTTTGTCAGAGTTCCAAATTATTTTTGTTGCATTATGTGCATAAACACAAACCTGCTTACCCCCTGTTTGAAGCAACTGCAAACTCGGTGCCACTTGGAATTGCCTGAGAGACAGCTAATAGAATAGAGCCTACCAAGAAACACCTTAGTGCTCATTTATTTCCTTCATCCATGTGATTGAATCGAATGAAGAGAATTGAAGTAGGACCAGTATCATCCCCTTCCACACAAATTATACCAACTTTCTGGGTTTTTGTCGATGTCAAAATCAGATAGGAACCAAGTGCTTTGAATACCATGGATTTTATATGGTGGGGTTGATTTAACATCTTCTAAAAAGGAGTGAATAATGCAAAATCCAAGGTTGACATATGTCTACATCTCTGGATCTTTCCCTGGATCTTGCCCAGTAATACGTGTATGACAAAGGATGAGTCTCCTGTGGGAGATCCATCGTGAATAAAATGGAAAAGACTTGGAGAGGGATGGGATTGCTACTTGAATAAAATGAATATTATTTTTTTTGCCATATACTCTTGAAGGGACTTGTCTCTACCTTGAAGAAATATTAGATATCTTTTAAGTTTGAGAGTCACCTAATATATAGGGTTAAGATCTACATAAATCCTCTTGAAATTTGAGTTGATCATGTAATGAATTATCATAAGCCAAGGATTATTGAACAATGGTTCATTCATATTGGAACACTCATATAATCATAACTCGCCTCTAAATGGGAGGTGTTCTATCAAAAAAATAGATTATAATAAGTTGGACGCCTCTCACAAGCTAAATTTAGAAGGAAGAATCTAGTTTACAAGCTAAAGTGGTGAGGCCTACTGATAGTTTTAACTAGAGATTATAAATTGGGATTACAATAATGATCAAATAAACGAGCATAGTGAAGAAAGTTTCTATAAATCAATCTTTATTGAAGATATTTTTGTCTTCAATGTGCAAGTGGTTGACACGATAATGAGTGTCACATCTCATATTTTATCTATTAATCTTTAGAATTGATAATCATGTTTTATTGAGATTTATATGGATGATAGTCTTATCGAATTGAGAATTATGTGTGTACAATGTGATTTAAGGAAAAAATCAAGTATGGTTTCATGATGGTTGGTATGGTTTCATGATGGTTGGTATGATTTCACTTTGGTAAGAAAAAGTTGACTTTATTTGTAATATTGTATATGATTAACTACAATCTATTAGTTTAAGGAGGATGTAGGATGATTATTCTAACCCTTGCAATTTCTAGAGGGAGAGTGTCATATAGAACAGAGAGATTGTCATAGTGTGTTGACATTTCAATCTATTGAAGACCATTACACACATATACTAAGTTCTCATGTCATTTGTTTTGATTAATCTATAGATATGATATTGGTGTTAGGTACATTCCTAATATGGATAAGATTAATTAGTCAAGATAATCAATATTATTTCATAATAAAATAATATCATAATTATTTAATTATGAATTTGTTTTAAAAGTTAATTTAGTTGATTATCAAATTGAAATAATTTTTAAGATAAGAATTTAACAATAACTTTCTTTCTTGAATTTTTTTTTTATTGATTTCTAGAATTTAATCAAATTATAGTTTCCTTTTAAACTTCAGTGGTTTGATTACTTTCTTAGGATATCTTGATTTTTGGCAAGCTATTATTATTTTTCTCTTTCAATTTTCTTTTGGAAAGATTGGTGCTAGATATTTATTTTTCTTGTCATTATGTGGATAATTTATGGGATATCAATCTAAATCTAGTTGTCAAAATGAAATTTGCAACCTTTCAAAATTTCACAATTTTTGTTGGCATTTGGTATGGAAAATTGACTATTAAGGGTTTTGTTATATTTTTCATACAAACCCTACCCATTTTTCTTCATTAGCATCATTCACAACATGACACAATTTGTGCAAAATATTGAGGCAAGTCGCTTGTCATGGTCTATGTGAGGTTTTTTTTGGGAATCTATATGTGGCTAGATCATTTTTGTTGTGTTTTATTTGATTCAAAAGTTTAATTATATTATTATCTGCTAAATATAAGCATTGGTTATATGGTTTTATCTATGATTCTTTTCATATTTGATATTGTTTTCATATTAAATTATCCATGAGTGTTAGATCCCTAACTATTGCTCCACGTACAAAGATATTTTGAATTGTGGAATGAATATTAAATTAGTATTGAATGGATACCAACTACTACTAATGTTATAAATGTAGTGATTATCAGAGCTATTTTCACATAGAGAGATTAGTGGAGATTGGACCATCTTCATATGTTAAAAGTATTACTTTCTTTCTTCACAAACCTTATATATTATGGAACATATTTCTCCATAGTTTTGTGCCATTAGACTGGCTATTATAATTTATAAAAAACCTTGATTGGACTAACCACAAACAATGAAAAATATTTAAAGAAATAATTTAATCATATTATTCAAACACAAAATCCTCAAAACAATCCACATCAATAAAACCTTAAGGTATCTTATTGCTCCTTCATAAACTTATATATTATACAACTTTTATGTCTTAATTCAACTAATGAATTTATATATATATTTTGAATGATGGGCATTATTAAATTTTGCACATCATCCATTTATTCAAAATACTACACAACTTCTCAAGTAAATATGGATCATGACTATAAATACCTCATTAATTATCTTGAAGGACACACAATGTGTAAAGGTGTACACCTACATAAGAAAAGAGAAACAATGTTTTGTAGGTAAGGCATTTAGTAGGTCGATTAATTGTATACAGATTTTATAATATGTGTGCAAATTTTACTAAAAAAATCTCATTACTTACAAGTTTGATGCTCTATGACCATTGAATCCTTACGAATTAAAATTATATGAAGAATCAAAGATAAGTGATAAAAAAATCAGCTTAGAAGAAACAATGATATAATAAATATGCATAATCATTACATACTACAATTGTTGAGAGAAAATATAGATTAACAATATATTTTTTCTAAACATGTTATAATCAAGTACATTTTCAAGTATATGACAAAAGTAGAGAAGAGTTCAAAAACTTATCATCAAATATTGATGTGGCTTGCTAACATTGAGAATCCTGATGAATTAACTACAAGAGCATATGATGAGTCCATTTATTAGTCCATTACCTAATGTTTTTATGCATGTTTACAGACATTTGCAGACAATTCTTTCATACATATTCCTATGTTATGCTTTCTTTTTATGCTTATTATACAACATTGGACCTAAATTAGAGTTATAGAAATATAGTTATGATATAGTAGCATTGCATGATTTATATGTGGATATGTATGGAATGTGATTAGAATTTTGTGTTTAATCATGGTAGTTAGCTTTGTGTATATGTTTTATGGATTAACCTCTTGCAGTCCAAGAAGATAATGTAGCCCGCAACAACTGAAAGTTGTAGTCAGCAGCCAAAAGAGGTCTTGGACAGCGAAAAAGGGGAAGTGCTAGAACAAGATGAGTGTAATAACTACCATGTGGAGACACCTGATGGAGTTAGTCATGCATCATTATGGTCCAGTTGATAAGGCGTTGGAGAAGAATTCTTTTATTGATAGGATTCTTGCATAATTGATTATGTGTTCCATGTGCAGATCTGTTTTGCAGAGTTTTAATCCTACTTGAGCTCTTGTTTCTTTCTATTTGCAGTTTGAATAACTCAATCTTAATTACACACTCTGATATCTAGGGAGTTGTAGTTAATGATTTTAGTTTAGAGTTGTGTTTAGAATAAACTCCCTCATGCCTATGTATAACTGGTGGTTGAGTCTTTAACATAGTTAGTTGATTAATCTCACACTAGTCGATTTGTTATCAATTACTTCTTAGCTTTCAATTGTAATCTACAAACATGTTAATTGTTCAGAAATGGTTTTCTTGAATACAATCTTTGAGCAAGATTTCATGTGGTCTTTTGGAATGCATAATGAATGAAGTTCAAATTGATATGGTTATGTGGAATCTAAAGATTTAGATTTGGTTTTAGTTTAAGTGAAGACAACCACTTGAGCAGGCCACTCAAGGTAACTGTTCTTCACTACATTTATAGTTGTTTTATTTTTGTTTGGTAGTTATTTTTGTTAGTCATTACTTCATAAATTGCATGTAAGTTAAAATAAATTCTCTTATTATGATTATCAATAATGGTTGTTCATGTGCATGAATGCATTTAATTGACTTGTAGTACTCCAAAGGATAGATTGGGTTTAGTTATCAATTTTGAGTTAGTTTTAGTAATTAGCTGTTAACAACAGTTCAGCTACAGGTTATGATGTAGGTACCCATAGCCATTAGCGCCAATTTACTTCTTTCACTATTATGCATTTTTGTGATTTTCCAGCAAGTAGAATACCTTTAATAGTATAACCTAGGTAATCTCATGTCTTTGAAAGCACAAATAGTGTCAATGCCATCACAAGTTTACAAGCCCTGGTTGACAATTTAATGAAGTCTTTGCACAATGTTGAGTGGACTGTTCAGCTAGGTCATTCCTCTGAATTGTTTGATTTCCACCAAGTTTACAAGATACTAGTTTAGACTCTACAACATTTATGATACTTTTTATTGAAATAATTATAGAATGAGATATTGGGGTACAAGAAATATATTGTATGTTGTTGGATAGTAGAGAATAATAGAAAAATTATCAATCAAAGTGTTAATTATTTAAGTATTCAAACTTGTGACAATGATGAAGACAACCATCAAGAACATACAAAGTCTTTTAAATTGATGGATATAAGAGCATGCCCTTTTCCATGGATATAAGAGATGTATTCTACAATGACATAAAAGTGTCTCATGTTGTGAGCATGTAAATTTATTAAAAGATAAAAAATATACCACTAATATATTATAATAAAATAAAAAATAAAAAATATTTTTAAATATCCAATATAAATAATGTATAATCAGCATAGTAAAAACTAAAATAACACATAAATAGAAAAAAAATCTAAATCAAATCAAATGAAAAAAAAAGAGTACAAAGGAGTGGAGAAGGCAATTTGGAAAAATAAAATTATAGAAGTGAGAAAGAAATACAAAAACATATTTGCATGAAGAAACATAAATGTTATAATTTTATTGTATAGGAATTGTTTTTTAGTTATATCTATGTATTTTTATAAGATTCAATTGAATATGGTTTTTTCCAAATTTCAAATGATAATAAAATAATTGATATAAAATAAAAATGATTAAAAAAAATTAAAGAACATTAAAAAATGATTTAATTTTTTTATTTTTTTTATGTTAACACATTATTTTTGTCTATTTAAAAATTATTTTAATTTTATTTTATAATTGAAAAAATAAAACAAACCCTCATATTGCATCATACTATTTATTTGCACGTAAGAAAAAAATGAATTTCAAAAAGGATGGCTCATGCATATAAAAAATTGTAGATTTAAAATGGTCTTAAGCATCTTAGTGCAATTATTATTTTTATTTGTATTTGTGCATATTTATGAGATTCAAAGATAGGTTTATTTGTATGCATATATACTTATTTTATTTAAGATTGTCATTTCATTATTTAAAATATAATCTATAAAAAATTTATGTTTAATTTTAGTTATATTAATTTTTTATTATTATAAATTTGGTTTAGGATTCAGAATCAATAAAATTAAAATTTCACCATTTAAAATCTAGGAACTAAGATAAATAAAATACATCATAAGAATTGATGAGGAATTGGCTTAGCATATAACATAACAAGTATTTATTCAAGTAACCAATATCATAGAAACAATTACAGAGAATCCAAATCCAAATCACCCACAACATATCAATGTTGGTCATAGTCAAAGAATTCACATCCTCAAACCACCCATACCTAATTACTAAAAATATAAACTAGTATTATAACTCAATTCGGTAGATAAAAGATGAGGATCGAGGTAAATTACATAATCCTTATGTCACCCAAATGCAAGGACTTGCATTTTTTACACTATATGCTTGAGCCAAAAAAATTGCCTCTATAGCACCACTTGAATCATCATTGTCATATGAAAATGTTGGAGTTGCCTCAACTAGAACTGACACCTTCAAACTCTTCACAATAGCTTTCACAATCCACTACATATATTGATGCCTATACTTAGAAGCATGCAAAAGATCCAAAATACAAATAAATTACACCTCTACCTATTGCAAAACATCATTGATGTCATCATCAACCAAATAATAGATGGTTTTCATCAACAATATCCAGGCACCAAAGAGACACTATGCCGCATCAAACACACTTCACTAGGCTTGAGTATACCTAGGATCAAGCAACATCTTTGCCATGAATGAATAAATACAAACACCAAGGTAGCCATCCATCCCTTATTCTAATTCCCAAATCTAAACCACCTAGACCTAAAGGTCGTGACCTTAAATCTCTTTATCTACAAAATCCATGAAATCAACCAAAATTTCTTCGCCATATACTTATCATTTCATTTGTTTCAAAGGCCTCTCCTCCATTTTCACCTTACCCTTAATACTCCCCCTCATTCTTGAACCCTTACTCCTCCCAGCAATAGACAAAACCATAACCAAAGACCCAACACCGAAAAATAAAGGAATATAATATATAGTTCAAAACCTTTTGTGACCCTCATAATTAAACATACCACCTAAAATCCATAAACACCACATAAGAAGTTTCCACTTGCCACAATCATCATGATATTGATACCATCCACCAACATTCCAACTCATTAGATTCAATTAGTTACTACTTAAGGTCATTCTAGATAAGTAGAACTACCTCAAGATTAAAATTTTCCCACAAACACATTGAAGAAGACCCACCTTTAGCTCTCAAATTCACTCCTTTGTTAGGCACACTTTCTACTATCTTATTACCTTTTCTCCCAATATGATTAAGACATATATCTTCAAACCATTTCATTTCCTATTTAACTTTAAAAGGTAAGACATTTAATCTTCAATTATAGATCTTTCCCCCCTTTCATCATTGCCTAATGATTAACTTAAAAATCATATTAATTTTTAATAATATAACAGCCATGTATTTTAAAAATATAAATTCACACATCTCTACATTATTATTATAATATTATTCTTATATATATAAATGTATCATACTATTTATTTAACATTTTAACTATTAACTAAAAAAATGATAGGAAAAAAAAATTATTGTTCCTATATTTATAATAAATCATATTCTATTTTGGGGCAAGGGCCCTAGTTCGGTTGGCTAAAGCATCTTGTTGTAGGCAAGAGGTCACGAGATCAATCTCCCCTTGTCCCCAGGGTACCCCTACAATTTATAGGGGGGCTACTTGATTCCTACTATCTAAAAAAACATTATTCCATTTTAAATTTTTACTTTACACAATCTAAAATTTTATCAAAAAATGACCCATCATTATAGCTATAATATTTAATATACATCTCTACAATATGACATGCCTTCTAAATTTTACTTTACACATTTCTAATTAGTTTTAAAATCTCACATTTTATATATTATGGTAAAACAATCATTTTTGTATTTTACATGGACAATATATATTTATTATATAATCGATTATTTTACTTTATAATATAAATACTATTGAATAGATAATTATTTATAAATAGTTTTTTATTTTTTTAATAAATTGATAATATATAAAATTATATACACTAATTTATATGTATATTTAATAGATTTTCACATAATATAGATTTCTATATATAATACAAATGTTTATTTTTGTAAGAGTTATTCTACTTAATATTTATTTTATTTATTTAACAATTATTTCATTTACTTAAGATATAATCTATAAAAGATTATACGCATGTTTTTTGTTATATTATTTTTTAATTGTGATATTGGTCATGGGAGCGAGGAAAATGTATTAAAATTGTTACTCCATCATGGAAAGTCTAGCATCAAAAAGTTCCATTGGAAAATATACGACAAAATTTCACACGGGGAACTATAAAAAAAAACCTCCCAAAAGCATTATATATACTAATTACATGAACATAAGAGTATATCTCCTACACTTAACAATAGTACATATTCATATAATATTAATAGACCATATTTTAAACATGTTACTCAATGTGACCGTGATAGAACAAATTTTCACCACCCCCCACTATTGAGGTAGGGCCCATCTCCAATACCATTCACTATCAATCTCATTATGGTAATCATGGTATCATAAAAGATATTGCCAACAAAAATGGAAGTAGTTTGACATGTATATTGTCATGATTAACTAGGGACTATTCTATCAAAGTGCATCCTCCCTCAATTTCACATGTGTTTCTAGCCTTCTCACTATCATACAAAAATAAGGTATATTTTGGTGGAGTCCAAGCTATCAAGAAAGAATATTGGCAAATGCATCTATGTTGGAATACAAATTTCTTGCCCAAGGCTAGGTATTGTGTGGACTACCTTGTAAAAGAGATTGAGGAAAATGGGATTCATGTAGTCTTCAAGATGTGTTATGTGAAAATATGATGAAGAATCAATTGATCGTATATTGTTAAATTCTAAGTTTATAGAGGAGTACTAACAATGGGTCCATAAGAAGTAAAGTTAACATGACCTCTTGTCTAGGTATGTTATGGATATCTTCAATTTATGGTCAAATCTTTAGAAACAAGCCACATTTTCTTGTATTTAGATGGTAATCCCATCAATTTTTTTATGGGAGATTTTTTTATTTATTTTTTTAGGCTACAGAAATCGGGTTTGTATAGCACGTTTTTTATGGGAGATTAAAATAGAGAGGAATGATAGAATATTTTAAGAGAAATAAATGTAAATTGAGTGTTTTTTGATGAAACTAGTGAACACAATTGAAAAAATTGTAAATATTATAGATAGAAATTATAGTATGAAGAATATATCATTCACATGTTGCGATAATAGATTATTGAAAATATGAAATAAACTCAAGATCCCTCCTATTCCTAGTATTACAAGCATGTTGTCACTTCCCATGTGATATGTTTGTGATAGCACTTTGAAAAAATTTCTGGCTCTGAGCCTTGCATTTACAAATTTTCTACATCTGTTGGTTGTTTTAAAGTTAGGGATTTGTTTGCCTATGTTCTAGGGATCCTTTTATGCCCTAAACCCTTGAAAAACCCTAAGTGTTTGCTAAGTCTTGTGATCTCGTTCTAATCCTTCAATGACTTGTTCTTACCCGTTTTCAATCTCTTAAGTTGTGACTTAAGTCATCTAAGTCATCTGTTGACCGACCCCACGGCCTAGCCTTACCAGTTGTTACCCGCTCAAAATATTTTAAGTATGTCTATAGTTATGCGAGTTAGAAGATTATTGAAATAATCTATGATATATCCTAAGTTTTGATTCGCGAAAGTCTAGGTCATTTATCCTATTAATATAGTTGATGACCCCTTTTTAAGTTGCCTTTTAATGCACATGTTGTTTAAAAAACTTAAGCCATGTTTGTTGGGTCCCACTGCTTCATTTTCATTGGTTGCCCGCTAGCCCACTGCATTAAAATATTTCGAGGAAAAACCTAGTGGGGCAGGGGGCATGTGACAAGTTTCCACCCTTTTGGTGGGACCTAATATTCATTCAAAGCAATGGTGGTAAAAGGAAAAGTGATCAACGGTCATAATGCATCGTGAAGATTAAATATTGATCATCACCTGCCAGCCCTCGGGGGACCCACAAGCAAATCTTGTTTCTCAATAGGGTAGCTGGTGGCTATCACGTGGCATGATCCACAACGTCCAATAAACTTTGGGAGACATGAATATTTGGTTGAATATTTATGGTGACTATAGGAACATTAAAAGGTGAGCTACTAAAAGGGGTTAAAACACACGTGAGTAAATAGTTGGCGAGATGTTTTAATCTCAATCGTCCATCATAAAAGGATATTAACCACTTGGGCATGAACCTGAAGGTTAAGTGGTGTGTATATTGGGTTGTACCAAATCGATCTTAACCGTTTCTTGCTAGCTCGTGATCATTGATCAACATCCTACAAATCTTAGCGGGGCAGCGGGTGAGTGACATGTGGATTTTTCCATGGCTAGTGGCATATGGTGGAGCTTGTTTGATGGTGGCATGATATCCACATGGAAACTTCTGATGGGCTCAATGTGAATTCATCATAAGTAAAACTTTTCAAAGCATGTGTGACTCCATCTCGGTCGCTCATCTATCTAGCTCACGAGGAGATCAACGGCCACAATTCAAAATTGCTAAATTGGTGTCATGGAGCCATTCTCGTTTGCATGAGTGAGCAGTAATGGTGGACTTAATGTTTTTTACCAAATTAAATGCTTTCTTCGACGTAAAGGTTGGATTTAAAGCATAATCTTGATCATGAAGACATTTCAAAACATCTAGGAGCTGTTGCAATGCAATTTGAGTTCTTAGCGTCCACAAATTATGGTTTGTGCATGTCGGTGAATTGGTAAGTTAAAACCATACGTCTCATGATCATTTCCTTGTAGTTTTCATATCAATTGCTATTTTTGTGATTTGAGTGAATTTTTAGGGCATCTTTTAAGGTTTTACATTCATTGAATTACACCCAATTGTCACAATATTGTGTTATTCTTTGCATCAACCTTAAACACTAATTTCAACCTATTAAACCCTAATTTGAGTTGCTTATTAGTAAAATGGCACCCCCAAGAGCCCAACCCCCTAGTTCTGAGTCCAAGAAGAGACCTCTAGTCCAAGATTTATTGGACCAATTAAAACCCTCAAAAAATGACAAGTGTATAGGTCAATCTATGTTTCAAGATCCTAGGACTAGAGATGGCATTGTTGATAGACATTATGCCACTAAAGATGCAACATTTCCAATCACCGGATGGAGATTGTTCACATAATGGTTTGGTAACAAAAATGCCAAAATCCCTATCTACAATCCATGGAGACTGGATATGGGTAATTTGGTTATCTCAAATGTGTATCCCAATGTGGACCTCCTCAAGACTATTGCAACCAACTATGACCCTGCTACTAGGGTGGTGAGAACACATTCTATCAAGAACATGGTTGAGGTCACCAAGGAGGAGTTCATTGAAGTTTCTAGACTAAGACAGTGGGGTAATAAGATGGTAAAATTTGATCAAAAGAAACTGAGAGAGGAATATGATAAGGTGAGACCAACATTTAAGATATCAGTATTGTCAAATTTCTTAGCAATGGGAAAAGGAGGAAGCAAAATTGTATTGGGTCCATCTAACAAAGAGCCGTACCTACTCAACTACTTTGCAACCTATTTCCAAAAAAAAACTTTTATTCTCTTTGTCAAATTTTGGGATATCACCCAACTTCAAGCATGCCAATTGCACCTATGTACATGGCTACAAACATACAACATATGACACTCAACACCTCTTATCATTTTTCCACCTATTTGTCAGAATAAATACATAAAGGTCTGGTAGCTCCAAAGAAGGGTGAAATAGGGGTGAGGTTATCGTGGTATTCCCTGTTCATGCATATGTTCTTGTACAAGGGAGCTAACTTCTTTGGTAGTCATATGAAACTAAAAATACTAGATAATGGTAAAGATATGCCTGTCCAAAGATGGACTCCCATCTTGGATGAGGATGAGTAGAGCTCAAGTTTTATGGTCTTTTCAAACATTTTTGCTTCTAAATTGAAGAGGGTTTTGTTTTTAAATTTTCATAGAATCCTAACAGAATTGCATGACTTCCTCAGACCTAAGGAGAGGAGGCATGATCTAAGGATTGACCACAACTAGGGAGATGTGATTCCATATCAATATTTCACCATCCTCCGTGTATATGGTACCCAAAAAAAACCTCATGTGCTTCCTAGAGATGTACCATTGAGGATTGGTTTCTTAGAAGTCATGTGGCACCTTGGAGATGTTGAGGATAAACAGTTGCTTAACATGAGGAAAGGAACTTTATTTCCTGCATATACAGTATTTTCAAATTTTTTTATGACCATTGGGGAATGGAAGAACATCATTGACAAAATCAATCCTTTGGGAATGAAAATGTGTAGGCACAGAAATCATGATCTAGAAGGCTTCATGGTTTGGTTGAAGGACAAAGTAATAGGGAGAATGTTTTGCCACAACTTCTATTTCCTCGAGGATGTTATTAGGAACATTTTTGACTTTCAGATGCAGGAAGACAAAAAAATGAAATGGATAGCTTTTAGTAAATTGGAGAAAGCAAAGAAAGAGAGGGATCCTCAATTCAAGGCTCTCCCTGACATAAAGGATGAAATATTGAGGGTGGAAATGATGTTTCAAAATTTTGATAAAGTTGTGGGGAAATTGAAAGATGAAAGAGTAATACAAGATAAAGGAAAGGTTGTAGTTATTGAAGAATAGGATAAGGGGAAGGCCCCTATATTGGAAGAAAGGCCAACATATTAGCCTCCAAAGAGGGTGCATGTGTTTGCAAGGAGAAAGATCATAGTGAAAAAGCAACTAAAAATTGCCACCCCTACCCAATCAGAGGGGTCAAGGACATCTTCTCCTCCACCACAACTGCCACCACTTTCACCCCCATGGTCATCTTCTCCTCAAATCATTGAACTTGATTCACCACCCAAAGGACCATCACCACCAAGAGAACCACCATCAAAGAAACAAAAGGTTGGGTCCAATAGCCTTGTGGATTACTCCACAGATGACTCTGAAGAGGAAATTATTGTCACTGAGGAGGAGATGAGGCAAGTTATGCCTTCTCCCTCAAGAGGGATGGTGCCACAAATTTTAATCCTTACATTGAGTAAAGTTTACTTAAGTGGAATAAATAATGCCAATGATGTTAGAGTAGAGGCTTGTGAGAGGTTTATGGATGATGATGCTTTTGTAAAGACAATATTTTCAGGAGTTTGTATGGAGAGCCTGAAGAGATGAATATGTTGAAAACATAGATATGAAAATGATTGCAAACCCAAAATTTCCAAGAGAGTTCATAGAAGCTAAAGCTCGTGAGGAAATGAGGGCCAAATACAAAGATATAATAGCAAATGAAGGAAGAGAGATGGTTTGAAAAAGTGGGTTGCTCCTATTACCAGAATGGGATCTTTCTTTAGTAATTGTTTTTGATACAGTAAGAAGGCATGATGCCCCTAGCTTTTCCACTAAGGAATAAGTGACACTAGCTCTGCAAGGATCAACATTTAGTGCTCAATGGGATACATTGGCTATTTGGGCCTTAGCCCCAAGTACAAAGAAGCCACCAGTTGTAGAGCTAGGTGTAAATCTGAGAGGGGGATTGGTCATCAAAAGAGTGTCTGATACATCTATAGTTAAGGTTGTTGCATTAGCTGTAAATGTAGCTCAATTCACAAAGGCTATAGTGGAGTCTCTAACGGAGGAGTGTGATGCATTTAAGAAAAAGTATAATGACATGGTGATTGAATATAATAAGGGGTAGCAACAAATTGTAGAATTGCAATTGGAGATTGCATTGTTAAAAGAAAATTTTCAATCAATGCACACACAGGGACCCCCACAAGCAAGGATTTCTCCTCCTCTAGATCTCCATTAGAATAGCCAGCATCCTCCCCCATCTAGTGCCCTATTCCTCCAACATCAACAAAAGTGGTTACGTATGTCCCAAATGAGGTACCAATTGCATCCTTAAGGCCAGGTACTTCAGCAAAATCTCCTCCAAGAGAGGTAATAAGAGAAGAGTTGATTGAGAAAATGGAAGTGTTTGAGGAGTTATTTTCATTATATAATGATAACAATATTCATTGTTTCAATTTTTTTGGATATTTTTTTGTCACAGGAAATAACAAGAATGATAAATGTCCATTCCAATTATTCTTTAATGTTCAACTAAATAAACATGTTTGAGATGGATAAATCAGTTTCCCTCCCATTGATGAAAACATGGAACCCTAGACTAAGTATCTTGAAGAGCATGGTCATTGGATCCACCCATGACCAAAATAGGCCATAAAATATTACACCAACTTACAAAATGGTAAAAGAAATGGGTGATTATCAAGGATTGGTGGATCCACTAAAAAAGAGGATCAAAACATTATTGAAATAGCTTGAAGATATTATCTTGGCTTATTGTCAAATATTTTGAACAGTGATGGAACTGTTAAGACTTATGAACAATGGAGCGCTCATGTGGATGTTGCCATAGCTACAGAGGCCACCTTAATTTGTGAGAAAGGTGATGTCAACATTTCAATATTGAAGGACATCATGAATAAATTATCTATCACTAATGCTTTTCTTGAGGAATTTGACAAAGATTCAAATCAGATAATGATCAAGTATGGCTCCTACAGGAAAAAGTTGATGAATTTATTGCATATGAATGGAAATTTGAGGAGGATTTTGAGCAATGGAACCAAAAATATATTGATATCCCAGAATTATAGGTTGCTTCAGTGGTAGGGGGTAATAAATTTTGATCTTGATGTCTTTGATGAGTAATGGTTTTCAATAAGGATGGTTGTAGCAGGAGGAATAAAGTACATGGCCTAGAAATAGTAAAAGTTAGGCCTTTGTTATGTCAGTGTTTACTATTGTATCCTCCTCAATTCAAAGTTGATGACATAAGGATGCTGATGTGGAAATGCTTTTCCTTTTCTTCTTCTTGTTTTCATACTTTTAGTCCTACAATTTTGGGAGCACGTGGAAAAGGTGTTGTTGCTCGTGGAAAGAATATCTTCATCAACTAAAGTACCTTTTGGAAGCCAAGAATATTTGCATCGACAAATAGAAAATGAATTTTGTCTCATATGGATATTTTCCCTTGTGGTTTTGTAAATATAACTGTATTTTTCAATGAATTATAATTGCCAAATGAAGAAATGACATGTGTACATTGACCTGAAGCTTGTTTTTCTCTCTTATTTTTTATAAAAGGGAATTCAGGGCCAATTGTAGGGGTTGTTGATTGATCTTCGAGAACAATTTTGTAAAAGACAATATAGAGAATAGAATTGAGTATGTATCTAGTTTAAGAGTCTTTTGTTTTTGTAAACAATTTTCAATGGCAGTACTAGCATTTGAATATAAACAATGACATAATTTCAAAGCCAATTCTCTCCTGGTGTATTCATCATTTGAATTATCAATGAAATAATCGAGGGTTGTTTTAATGTTATTTATTGTGTTTTGATGAATGTATGGTTTTTACTTTGTCCTAATTCAAAGAATTGGTTAAATTGCTTGGATGAAATCATAGGTTTATGTGATTTGAGTATCAGGATATGATAATAAGCTCTGGTTTTGAGTAATTGAGTATAATGTTGTAATACAACATTGTAGAAGCTTTGTGATGCTAAGTGTTAAGTTGTCAAATTTTATTTGTATTTAATTGGACTCTGTACCTTAGGTTAAGGCACTATTCTGGGATTTGTGTTTGTCAATAGATAGGTAGTTAACACTTTGGCATTGTTTTAGTTTGTTTGTAATTAAATATTTGCGATTGTTTGCTTTAAAGTTCTAGCTTTTGATGTTGCTTTGTTTGTTTGTATGTTTTTTCAAAGGGTGAGGATGACAATTTTTTATTATGGATGGTGTTTTATTGCGGATAGGCAACAACAAAAATAGGATTTTTGATATTTTTTGAATGTTTTTGTGCCTTTTGATGTTATTTGATGTTGTTTTTGGTGTTTTCAAGATATTTGAATGTTTTTGTTTAAAGACTAAAAGGGACACCTAAGGGGACTAACCTAGGGCCTCGGGGGCTGATCAAAGATTAGCCTTGCCTATGTTATACACGTAGAGACAGCATAGTTTGACTATTTGAGTTGATGTGACTCATCTAGAGACAAGCCTACGATATTTTTGGGATATTTTTTTGTGTTTTACGACTTTGTTTTGGATTTTGTTTGTTTTTCGCTATTTTTAGCTTTTTTTGTTTGATTTTCTAGATGTTTTGATTTTTGAGATATGAATATGTAGGGATATCAATAGTCTTTTGAGTTCTTGTTGATAGTAGAGCTACAATCGATTGATCTAATTGAGTAATTTTTGATAATGATAACATTGTTGAGGATACACAACAATGCAAGGATAGTATTGTCAAGATAAGAACAACACAAGGATCGGGAAGGATTCATCCCAAGATAATGATTGATTTATTCGATAATTATTGATTGAGATTTTGTAGTTGGGCTAGAAATAATATTGTTGAATATTTTGATACCATGTTGAAGCGTTGGCAAGATGTAACTAATATGGTATGGTTGAATTGTTTGGACAATGCCTAGATCACAATGTGAGCTAGAAGACATAGATCAAGATTTATTTTGAAGAAAGATGTAAGAACATGCCCCCAGTGTCTAGCAATGTAGGTGATGGATTATCTTGTGATAGGATAACATGTTTTGATAGAGTATGCCCCTTTGGACAATGTATCATGGCTCAGATAATGCTAGATAAGATAGGATCAATGATAGTGACTGATGTGTCAAGATGGTTTCCATAAGAAAGTGTAAAGTGTAAACCAAACATTTTTCAAGATCAAGATAAGTTGGATTTGGATAAAAATAGATTGGATTTATTATGGATAAGCTTTAAGATGCTTCCACCTAAAATGGTGCACGTAGATGCTCGATTCTACACATAATGCATGTTTGCTAGGTTTTCATCATGGTACTTGTCCAAAGTGCCACCATAGTGGTTTTCACTAGAGGATGATTTTTCTCTTGACTATATTCTTGATTTTTTTGATGTCACACAAGATGCCTATTTACTAGGTTTTCATCATGGTGACAATTTTTTTCTCATGTTGAACCACTTGGTGGTGTTAATGTAGATATTGTTGATGCTAATCTGGGTGTTGTTTATGTCATGATGTGCCAATGATATCCCACTTGGAGGAGTTTTTTTGCTACGATATAGGTGCTTGAATGTAACCCATAATAATTCTTATCTTCTTTTTTGATACCAGAGTTGACCTTACCTAGATGCACACATCGCGATAAAGTGCCCTTAGAATCCTTATGATAAAGATTTTATGCCAATGCATAGTCAATGCGAGGGTTTGATATCATGTATGCAAAAGTTGATGGTGGAGTACGTTGAGGGATATGAGATTTAGATGGATTGGTCGATAGTTTGAAATTTTTGATTTTCCAAACTTGGGAGGATGAGCAATGATGGGTGGATATGGATATTTGATTAGGACCAACGTCTTGATATACCTTGTAGGTCACTCTTGAAGCTTACTTTTGCATCGTTGGACATTTTGGATGGATGAACTTCCCTTTTTTATTTTCCCCCATAGTTTCTTTGACTAATGAAGTTTGATAGGGATGATTTTCTTTCTTTTGCTTTTGTATCCATTTGTATTTGCTTTGTCCATATTGTTTTACCAATTCTTTTTCTTCAATGACTTGTTCCTCTCTTTGATATAACTTTTTCTCTTGTTGTTGGTCCCAATTAGAGGGTTGAAATATGTGTGGATGATGATTCATGATATGAATTTTTGTAGCATTAGTAGTGGTTTCATCATAAAGACTCTTTGTGCTCCCCATGTTGGTGTTTGCATTAGATAAAGTTTCCCCCGGTATTATAGAGGTATCACTAATATGTTTAGATTCCTTTTAAATTGTTGAATAACCAAGACCTTGTTTCTTAAGATTGTAAATAATTTGCACTGGTTCTAGGATACCCTGTTCATGTAGGCCTAACCCTCTGCCTTGATAATGCATCCATTGAAATTTTTTATTTGCAATAGGATATGATTTCCCTTGGAAAAAATGTGCTAATCCTTCTTTGCTTTGATTTGGATCTTCAAAGATGATAGCTTCTTCATTGGTAGGATAGCTTGCTGTAAAAAAGGTAAGTGATCCAAGTTTATAAGTGATAGGATCCTCCATATGTGGGATAACTTCCTGATTGATATCTTCAGCTTGATTCTATGAAATATCATATTTTAATGCTTCTTCAAGGAGTGTTGATGATTTACAGCCCATGTAAAAGTGTTCCTCATTATTCATTTTTGATATGCCTTCATAGGATGTTTCTGATTCACAACTTATGTAGAAGTCTTCTTCATGATCCATTTATGATATGTCTTTGGACTTTGCTATGTCTTGATCATGCACATGTCACGTTAGGAGACTTTTCTTCATTAGTAACAATGCCAAGAGTATGAGACTCTTGTTTTGGATGAAGATCATCTACATGTCCTTTAGGAGTAAGCATCTCATGGGTAGATGTATGTGTACTTGGTATACGAATTTGTTCTTCTTTTGGAAAACATTGGATGTCTTGGAAGATATTTGCCAAGTTATTATAGTATTTTGATGATAGGGATTGTTGATCTTGACTTTGGGTGGTATTATTTTTGATATGCTTTTGTTCATGCTCTTGACATGGATCAACTTCAAAGAAGGGAATTTTTGTAAAGCATCCTTGGATTTCCTCGAAATGTAGACATATGTGTGATAGCTCTTGGCTTAGATTTTTTGCATTGGGTGTAAGTGTCAGATTAAGAGTCTCTTGATCATCAATATGTACTATCATGAGGCTGGATGATGTCAACATACCTTGGATTGGATCATTGCTAGAATTTGGTGATTAATTTTGATCATGCTTGGGATTAAATTCTTGATGTATGTCCTCTTGCTCATTGGATGATGTAGAGACATTGTCAATGTGACCATTGGTAGATAGCTCTTGATCATTGTTTTCAACTTTGGAGATATTGTTTTAATATTTTCAACCATGAGATCAAATGATAAGATTTCTTGAATTGGATCATTGTTAGACTTTGGTGATTGATTTTGATCATGCTTTGGGAAAAGTCTTGATGTATGTCCTCTTGCTCACTAGGAGAGGTAAAGGCATCTTGAATGTGATCAGTGGTAGATAGATCTTGATCATTGTTGTCAAGTTTTGAGGTTGAGACATTGTCACTGTTATTGTTAGTAGTTAAACCTTGAATGTTGTTTTCAATAGCTATTTATCATTGATCAATAAGGTCTTGGATGATTTTTTTTAGTGTAACACATTTTGATGCATCATGACCTTTAATTCCATGGTATTTGCAATAGGCCTTGTTATCGTACCATGGGAATTTGATGGTAGGTTCACCACTTTGTGATGGTTTTGGAAGTGTGATAAGTTTGGCATTGACTAATTTGTTTAACACACTCTCAATTGGCTTCCCCGAAGGAGTGTATTTACATTTAGTAGTGTGGTTGGATTGTGAGGCTTGTTGTGGTGGCGATGATTGTTGTATTTGAGATGGAATTTCTTGTTGGTTTTGAGATTGATGATGTTGTAGTTGATGATTTTGATGTTGATATTGCTGATTTGGGGGTTGATATTGTTGTTGGATTTGATTTTGATGGTGAGAGATTTGATTTTGTTGCTAATATGAATCAATGTTTTGATGATGTTGGTAGTGTTGTTGATATGTATATTGAGGTGTTTGTGGGTGTATGTTTGATTGTTTTTGGGGGTTTTGAATGAAGGAAGATCCATATTGATTTTGCATAACATTAGGATCCTAATTTTGTTGTTGTAACCCTTGTTGATATTGTGCATTGTATGAAGGGTCATAGTATGGGGGTTGTTGGTATGAGGTGTATTGATGTTGAACATGTTGTTGATGATATGAATTTGTGTTTAGATGAGTGTCATGATGTTGTCGATATTGTGACTCACTCTTTTGATGGTGTCCAAAGCATTGTTGATAAAGTTTGTCAACTTCTTTTTCAAGTCCATTTAGGGAAATTTGATGTTGTAGATTTTGATTTTGATGGTGCTTTTGAAACCCTTGATGTTGTTTCCCTACTTGATTTTGTGACCCTTGATAAGAGTGATTTGGGTAATAGATTGATGTTGGAATGTTGTTGGGATGTGTCTAAACCTTTGAGACACACGCTTGTTGATTTTTTGCTATGGTTTGTTGTTTTGATGCTTAAGACCCTAAGATTATGAGTGATGTTTTGAAGGATGATATTAATATTTTGGATACAAATATGGCACAATACTTGGACTGATATTTTGAATATTTATGGAGGATATGTTGTTGCTTCTACTTTCACTAGTTGTGAGGTGACAAGAAAAGGTTGGGGTTCAATATCCTAACAATAGTGATAGCAAGTGGAATAATACAAAAAGTATTGTGTTTTGATAAGTATCCTAAAATTATATTTGATGTTTTGTTGTGTTGATTTGGTGAATGTTGGGTGAAGGTTTGATAAGCTATGATATGAATTTTATTATCAAAAAGATGGTATTTCCAAGTTCTATGTAAACCAATGTTCACTTTTGAAGGATGGTGAGGTCTAATAATGTTCTTTGATAACTTAATGTATTTTGAGGCCAATGTTTGTAAATTAATTATTTTTGGAAAATCGTAGGTAACCTTGTACGTAGGTCAATAGCAATCTTGGTTTTTAGCAATATCAACAATGTTTCATTCGATAGCGACTCCATGTAAATGCAACTGTGATCAAATTTTTAAAAGGAAGCTCTTTTCTGACAGTGAATGTCATAAACCAGAGACAACAATAGTGGAAAAACTGGGCAATAGCGGTAAGATTTTTTTCAGTAATGGTAAAGATCAGATCAACTATGACAATAATATTAGAAGCATGCCCATTTAGGTCAACTGTGGTTCTATTTTGCAAAAGTGTTAAAGTTTTGACAATGACTGTCAAAAGCCAGAGAGTAATAGCGGAAAGATTTTGTCAACTGTGGAAATTATTAGGTCGATAACAACTATCTTTAGGTCAATAACGGTTATCTTTAGGTCGATAGTAGCTATCTTTAGGTCGATAGCATGAAATTCTTTGTAATAGCAGCTTTTGTTCAAGTTGTTTCCAATTTTAAAAGTTCTCCAAATTTTTGCAAGTTTGTTTGATATGGTTTCTCAAGATTCCTATGTATGAGATATGGAAAATGGTACAACAATCAAAAGTGTTTGGACTGTCATGAAGCTTTTTACCACAAACACTTGTTTTGATTTAAATGTCTATAGCTTTAAGTAAGTTTCTTTCCACAAGGTGAAAAATTAAGATACTAAAGCTATAGTTCTCAATGTTAACTTTAGATTTAATGTGACTTGAAATGAAGCCTAAATATTTGGAAACCTTTAGGGATATTTTTTTAAGATATCCTTAAGGAGTGCAAATATAGGGCTCTTTTCAAAGGTATTCAGACTAAGTCCAAAGGGTTTGAGATTTGATAACCAAGTTCAATGTTTGTTTTTATGTGTTTGTTTTTAAATCAAGCAAAGTGTTTGATTCCAATAAAGTAACTTTGGCATGCATCAGTCAAGTCGCCCCAAGTAGGTACTATTTTAGGTAGGCTTATCTCATGCCCCAAAGGGATGATTTTACATGCAATTTATGGAGGAGTGTAGAGGTATGTTAAGAATGAATGGAGGAGTGTAGAGGTATGTTAAGAATGAACTCTTAAGCTCTACGCCTCAACCAAAAATTGGACTTGGTAAGTAACTTCTCAAAAGCAAAGTTACGATGCACTACTTTCAAAGAATATTTTTGGAAAACATGGATGACTTCTAAAATAAGGTTCTTAGTGACAAACTATGAACACCGTACATACACTACAATCTGTTGGTCACTTAACACTCTTTAATTATTCTCGTTCCACTTAAGGCATGGGATTAGGTGCAATATGTTGTTGCCCAAGATTGAAGCTACTTTCTTACAATTTTGCAACCTTTAATATAACTCGCCAGTAAATGTGCTTTGAGAGCTTGCTTATGAGTTCTCCATCACGGGATGTATCTCATAGCAAGCCTCCTCTTTAAGGATGACTCAAAAAAATGTAAAAAACACAAGTTTTAAGCCCCTCGAGCAACGCTACCCAAAAAAATGAATGAAGTGTGAATAAGATAGAAATTTGCTTTTTATATGCACCAAATTTGAAGTGTTCTAGATTTCAAGCAAATAGATCATAATGTATTTGTTTGGTTTTAATCACCAAAATTGAGTGTTTCTAATGGCATTGTCTTAATGTGGTCAACAAAATAAAATTATTTGTTTCATCAACATAATGAAAGTGTTCCAATCAAAAGAAAGCATTTTTTTTATGAGCACCAAAATGAAGTGTTATTCTAAACTATGAAAGCTTTTGAAAGTTCATTTTAAGACACCAAATCGAAATGTGCAAGTTGTGGGGTTCAATTTTATAGCACCAAATTGAAAATGTTTCCCTAAACTACGAAAGCTTTTGAAATTTTATTTTAAAGCACCAAATCGAAACGTGCAAGTTGTGGGGTTCAATTTTATAGCACCAAATTGAAAACATTTTATTTAAACTAAGAAAGCTTTGTTAGAAAACTTAGACTTGGACTGTTCACCTTCTTTGCAATAAAACAATTAGTCATTTTTTATGTAAAGTGTGGCATATTCCTGCAAGAGCTACATAAACAAAGTCAACAACCTCAAAACATACCAAATAGTCAAACGTTAGTGTTAGGAAAATTGATTGCAATGTAAGTTAACTTTAGGTGCATCAATGGAAAATTTAACTATACAAAAACTAAAAACCACCTGTACCATTGAAAAGAGCATGAAATTCTACCCCATTTAAAAAAAAGCACTAAAAAATACTTATGTATGACAAAGATATGGTCATTTGAAGATATGACAATTGCAACACGTTTTTGCAATAGTGGTTGTTCTTTAAAAAATGATAGCGGCCCATTCTTGTAGTAGCAACTATTCTTTAGAAAATAATAGTGACCCATTTTTGCAATAGCGGTCATTCTTCAAAAAAATGATAGCGACCTATTTTTGTAGTAGCGGTCATTCTCCAAAAAATGATAATGACTCGTTTTTGCAGTAGCGACTGTTCTTTAAAAAATGATAGTTGTCCCTTTTTATGGGTCATTCTTCAAAAAACGATAGCAAACCTGTTTCTCTGACTTCCACCTTTTAAAAATCAAAAGCATTTCTAGAAAATATGTCTATGCTCCAGAACCTGTAACTGCTTAAGAAAACTCAGGAAAACGTTAATGTCAAGGATTGAGGTCCCATCGGGTGTGCCAAATGTTGTAAGGGGGAAATCGAAATGTAAGAAGGAAATTAGACATGAATGAATCAAATACGATTTTTAATTCAAACAAAGGTTAAGATTCCATACCCATTACTCATGAAATGAACAATATAAGATTTATTGAATTCAATGAAATTAAGCAATGCAATCAAAGAACAAAATGATGAATTCAATTAACTATACTGTTACCCATCTCATGTAAAAGTGTATCCATAGCGATGTTGAATTGCGGTGTATTGATGCAAAGTCTCCATTATGCATTTTGCAAAAGCTCCAAATGTGTGTGGATGGTGATCGAAGATGTGTGTAAAAGCTTTGAAGAAATCAATTGTTTGCCATTACTTCATTGCACAAAAGATGCAATTTTTTTATCCTTTTTGTGGATGAAGAGGATTGTTATATAGATTTTACATTTTGAGATGAACGATCAGAATCACATAGTAGAAAATCCTGATCAACAGTTGAAATATGTTGAGAGGAATTAGATTGCTAAGTTAGCTTTTGTGATCAAATAAATTAAGGATATTAATCGATCAATCAAAGGAAATAGATTGCCTAATATGTGGAATTGAGGAAATCAAGTTGAGCCTTCAGTGGGATTGAAGAATAGATGGATTAGTTAGAAAATAGATGAATCAGTCAGCCAATCAGAGTGAGCAATCGGTGGTCATAATTTGCTCAATCATAAAAGTGGGTGAGGGTAATTAATTAATTAAGCCTTTTTGAGTTTGAATGTGCAAGTCATGTTTGAATTTTATAAACAAAGTTGTATTTGTTTTGTTGAACTTTTTGGACATGATGTTTTGAATAATTAATTTAACTATTTAAGTTTAGGGAAAAGTGATTTAATTAAAATATTAAGTATTAATAATTTAATTAATTTTAGGGGAATACAGTAAATTAGCAACGTAATTGAATAATTGATGTTATTTAATTAATCAAGAGAAATAAAGATTAGATAAATGATGGTTCAATAGTGAATTAATTAAATAATTTAAAGATTATTCAATTAATAAAGGAAAATAGGGTTTTTGATGTAAATGATGTGAAATGTTGATTTGAGGATGAATTAATTAAATAATGTTAAATCACTTAATTAATAGACAAATATAAATTTGATAATAATTAAATAATAATGCATTATTTAATCATTTAGGGAAGAAGGGTGAAAGTTAGTGTTGTTCGCCAATCAGGACAATTTAGGGTATCTACACTCTACCATATTTATTTCACTTCATTTCATTTTGGATATGGGTGGTTTTATTTGATTTAGTTTTATTATTGACTTTTACACCACTCAATTTGATTTATTTACTTTATGGTATAAAACAACCGTTGATTTGACTCTGTGTATAGCTATATTAATTGAAGTATTTAATGTTTGCATTAATTCACATGAAGAGGGTGAACCCTACTAGCCAATCATTTTTTTCCAACATTTAAAACTGCAAAGATGAGAAAAATTAACCAAAATGATTGCTCAAGACTTGACAAGCTAAATAAAAAAGCTTTACATATCTAGAACTATACTTTTCCCCCTAGGTAGGTATTAATAATACCTACTAATAGTGTTTTCTACTACCTAATAAAGTAAATAATGTAAATAAAATAAAATAATTCTCAAACAGTTATAAAGTAAAACAAAATAATGCTTAAGTAAATGAAATAATTTGAGACTGATATGCCATTTTTTAGATAGCTATGTCCATATATGTATAAAGTAAATAAACACGAGTTAAGAGTATCAAAAGGAAAACATTGGCCTCCTTTTGTAATCTTCCCTTAGCAAAACGAAAACTCTATTATTTGATAAATCTTGATTAAATTTTTTGTTCCCACATTGTTAAAATAGCCACCACTTTCTTGGTGCTTTGCAACAATCCCTTTAAGTGGTACAATTTCAATTAGAAACTTTATAAACTAACTTTGAAATCTTTGAATAATTTTTAGATAGATGTGTCTATATATGTATAAAGTAAATAGACACGAGTTAAAAGTATCAAAAGGCAAACATTGACTTCCTTTTGTAATATTCTCTTAGCAAAACAAGTACTCTATTATTTGATGAATCTTCATTAAATTTGTTTTTGCCCACATTGTTATAATAGCCATCACTTTCTTGATGCTTTACAACAATCCCTTTAAGTAGTACACTTTCAATTAGAAACTTCATAAACTAACTTTGACATCTTTGAATAAATTTTAAAATAAATTTATTTAATATACTTGTACTAACATAACTTTCTTTAAAAAACTATGTAAAAGACATTAAGAGATATCATTCTCGAAGCACCTATTTTTAACTATGTTTAAAAAATTATGTCAAATACATTAAAAGATATCATTCTCGAAACACCTATTGTTAACTTTATTTATGATTTGCATTCAATAGACACCTCATAAAATATATCTTTCGAAATAGTCATCTCAAAACTTATATTTCTCCACATATCTAAAATTACATATATATGCTAATTGCTTTACAATTTTATTAATTCAATTTAGTAAAATATGATTTAAAACTTTCTTGACTAGGTTATAACATTGTGTCCTTTAGTAGGAAACTAGAATAGAAAACTTATCCCTTGAAAAAAAGAAGAAGAAAATATGAACTTATCGCTAACCATGAATCTCGTGGAAATTTCATGGTTTCACACTGCATACCAAATTAAATACTAGGTCATAACATTGCGTCCTAATAAGAGTACTCTCATGATTTAGATAATATACTACTTGGCATACCTTCTTTGAATAAAAACTTATTTGATTGTAATATTTTGAATATCTACCTAGATATGTGAGACTACAAAGCTCTTATTAGTTCTTGCATGACTTTTATAATTATATCTTCTCAATCTTAAGAGTGAGGAATGAATCAAGGGAGGATATATGATATGTGGTGCATAGTCAATGACTTGTGGAGTGGTACAACAAGACGAGTCAGATGCAAATGACAAATATTAAAAAAATGAGCAATATTATGAATGAAATAGAGAAATACAATAAGTGTGAATACATCAATTATTAGAATGGCAAAGTTCCACATCATAACATCATCATAAAGAGGGTCAACCATCATATTATCTATTACAAGCATAAAAAAATGCATGTCTAACAAAAAGAGAAAGAGTGGGCATGAAAATAACCACTATATACTACCATGAACATGAAATTAATTTAGAATTTTCATTCACATTAAAATAAATATTGTAAATGATGATTTTGGTTTGTCCTCACAATACTTTGCTCCTCCTAGGGTATTTCACCTAAAAGGAGAAAGGGGATTGGATGGGGTCCAAAATGCAAAGGTTTACACTCAAATTTAAAGTAAATGAGATGTATTATGCCTAATTAAGATGTTCTAATGCTCTAATATGAAATTGAAATGTCCTAATGATGAAAACTTAGAAAATGCAACGTGCTGGAAAACACAATGTGATATGCAAGAATGCCTAAAAATGCAACTAAATGATCAAATAACAAAACATAATGAAAGAGGTGCACCTAGAATCTGAAGCTTGATATTGTGAGATTCTGGAATCCTAAAAAATTGGCTAAAAATTTTGACTGGGACACTTCTGCTAGGTGGGGCGACTTAGTCCTAGTTTTGGGAAACTTTGTCGGAACATGAATCTGCTAAATGGGAATCCAAAAATGTCAAAATCAGTTTTCAAGCCCAAAAGCGAGACTAATTCACCACTATTGGCGACTTAGTCCTCCTACAAATCTTAGGAAATTCAAGACAGAATATTGTAGCCTCAGGTCTGCACTTCCTTTTCTGATAGGTGTCTGCACTTGATTCTATAGAAAATAGGGTAGAAAGTCTCTCCAAGCTTGAACTAGGTTTGTGTTGACTTGATTGACTTTGTAGACTTGTTGACCACCTTTCAACACCTAATTGCTTGATAAATATGCATACAAAATTTTGGAAACACACATGCAAAAGGGGGAAAATGGTTGAGGGTTAGAGAATAGGGGTTTGCCTTGGTCAAACCCCACTTTGGTAATCAAACCCTAAACAATGAAATGAAATGAAAAGAGTATGATAAATAGATAACATGCAAATGTCATAAACTTACCACACCTTTGATGCTCAAAATCTGAAGATATGCAATGAAGTGCTCCAATAGATTTGATAATGCTTGATTTGCTTGAATGTTTATGAATAACTTGATGAATGCTTGAGTGCTTGTGAATTAGGAGAGTGTATGAGGAGATGAAAAATGAGTGGAAAAACCCTTATTTATACCTGATTTTATTAAAATTTCCCAAAAATAACACATCATAGCCCGACCTCAAGGGTTAGAGGATAAATTCCCACTAGAAATTTAAAATTATTTTGAGTTTTGTGCCAAAAAGGACTAAGTCGCCCCTATTGGCGACTTAGTCCCACTTAAGCAAATTAAGTGGGTGTCAGGAATTTTGAGGCATTAAAATTTTTCCAATGGGAATATTGTCAAAAACACACTTGAAAACAATCAATAAGTACATTAAGGGGTCAAATAAAGCATAAGAAAGGTGTAAATGGTGAAATTAAGCCTAGAAAAGTGTGAAATCTTGTTACAAGACTTTACAACACTTCAAAATAGGACTTAATAAGTGATGAAAAGGTGATTTTTAGGTGAATTGTAATGAATAGAGTCTATAAAAGTGTAGAAATGTTTTACAACACTTCACAACACCTTCAAAATACATCATAATTTGAATGTTTAGGACCTATTATGAATGTTTTGATCACATTACAACATTATACCCATGCAAAATCAAGCCAAAGTCCATTAGAAAGACTCAAGTGAGTGTAAAAATGTCAACTATACATTTTTTGGTGACACAAATATATGCAATACAAATGTAATAGTTTAATCAACAAAATTGTAGAATTGTTGGATATAGTGTTTTTCCTTTATTCGGAAAGTATATTTTACATATAAAACACCAAAATAAAGATACCACAATCCCACATGTGGGGGTTGAAGGTTACATGCCTTCATGCATTGAGATACCAAGATGATGTGATGATAGCAAGGAGTCACTAAGTGTGTGGGACTTGCCACAAGGGTTTTGATTGGACAAAAACATAGAAAGACAAGGTTGAGAATCAAGATGGCCTAGGGTGTGACCCATAGCTTTCCTTGTATTTTGTTGATGTACATAGATGAAAAGTAGTGGAACTGGACACAACCCTCTATTATGATAAAAGATAACTATTATTTTAAATATTCACCTCAAGTGGAGAGGAGGCAAAATGGAACCCAAAATATTGCATTTACATTAATTAAGACATCAAGCCAATAGCAAGACAAATGAATGAAATTATGTGAGTTTAAGGAGAGTTACATGAAATAAGATTATAAAGGCACGAATAAGAAGAGGTCATAGCTAACATCTTTGAAAATTGTAAATACTACTAAATAAGATCAAAAAGTCTATTTACACATTATCTATACTTCTATCAAAGATATAAAATGAATGTATAATCTAATACAATTTAGATTATAAAAAATTATCTTTAAATCCAAAAAACCTACATGTATCACAAGTAGAATCTATAGCGAAAATATATGCCAAGCATTGGGAAATCCAAATGTCTAGATACCCATCCTATAGAAAAGTAAACTTGCATGCAAAGCATAGAAAAATAAAGGAACTAACCAAATCAATTAACATATGATCTTGGAAATTTGAAATGATGACAAACAATTAGAGTGCAAAACTACCCATGCTCTTGATACCTCGAAAGGAGGTTTTAATCATACAATCATCAAATTATTTTTATCAAATTTTGTAGTTTTTTGTGTGTAATTATAGGATTAAATGATGATACAAAAATAATCATATATAGACATTATTATAGAACTATGTGTTTCATAGATGTGAAAAATAGAGACCAACACCTCTAATCACAAGCATCCAAACAAGAAGATTTATCCTTAAACATTTTGCACAAAAACTAATGAAGATTGGTTCTCAAAGAAAGAAAATGAAAAAGGTTTGACCACCACAAGATTTGTAGTTCAAAAATATTCAAAGCATAAACAATTAGAGATAACAGATTACATGTATAATGTGCTACAAAAGGATAAATAAAATTCACTAAGGACATTATTACAAAACCTTGCATGCTTGTTACTATGGATTTTTTGAATCCAAATTAACATCTTAATATCTTAGAACACTCTTTTAATACATGGGCCTATTCTAATTTGGTGTGTAAAGTTTTGGTCTATGTCACTTATTTAAAAATATTACAACACCTTGTAAATAAACATAAAAAGTTGGCTCACAATGTTAGGAATTGCACCATATCTTTAAAGCAACCAATGCACATAATAATTTCCCGGATAGAAGCAAGACCTTTGTTGCTTTGCCAAAAATTACATTGATTATCTTGGTAGACATAATTGACCAAAAGGGGCTTTGCATCAAGTGGTTTTGAGACACAAATACGAGATCAATGTCACATAGAATATGAGATCAATGTCACATAGAATACGAGATCAATGTCACATAGAGGAGGAATGCAATTTGTAAATTAGAATCATTTTCACATAGCATAAAGTTTATGAAGATCATGGGGTTGTTATTTCTCAAGAAAAAAAAATCCTAATGAGATTAAAAAGGAATATTATTTGGGCAATGTCACCAACATTTATGATTCTCATAAGAAGAAAAAGAAAAAGAAAATCAATATAAATCTTATCTTATATTTTTTTTACTAGTTTTGATGAGATTTCTTTTAGTACTTGTCTTTTCTAGAACTTAAAATGCAAACCTCATGTGTTGTAATAAATATTATTTGACTTCTACCATACTTATTTCATTTCATTTTGGGTAGGGTAGTATTTATTTGATTTAGTTTTATTATTGACTTTTACACCGCTCAATTTGATTTTATTTACTTTATGGTATAAAACAATCATTTAATTTGACTTTGGGTATGACCTATATTAATTGAAGTATTTAATGTTTGCATCAATTCACATGAAAAGGGTGAACCCTAATAGTTAATCATTTTTTTTCCAACATTCAAAACTGCAAAGATGAGAAAAAAAAACCAAAATGATTGCTCAAGACTTGACAAGCTAAATAAAAAACTTTACATATTGGGCACTATAGTTTTTTCCCTAGGTAGATATTGATAATGGCTCTAGGAAAATTCATCGCCAACAATTCACCAATGGAAAATTCATCGTCATCAATTCACCGCGAGAAAATTCACCACCACCAACAATTCACCACCACAGAAAATTAACTGCCAAAAATTCATGCAATTAATTTTTTGCGCGGTGAATTGTCACGGCGGTGAATTTTCCCACGGTGAATTATTGGTGGTGAATTTGATGCATGCCATTGATAATACCTAATAATAGTATTTTTTCTACTATCTAATAAAGTAAACAATATAAATAAAATAAAATAATTTTCAAATAGTTCTAAAATAAAATAAAATAATGTTTAGTAAATGAAACTATAGACATCCAAATTTGGACACTTAATTTATCCAAATTTATCACTTTTCATCTAAACATCCTCTTATCTGAGTTAATTAAGTAATATTACTATTATTTAATTAATAATTAAATACCTTACCCTCCTTAATCCTCTTTTTATCATCTAATCCTAATCCATCTCCTAATCTCTGCATTAAGGATGTGCACATGCTTAATCCTTGATTAGGATGTGTCACATCCTCCAACTTTTGCAAGTTGGCTTCTAATCCTCATTAACCCCTAATTATCTTCTAATTATTGATTAGTTAAGCCTAATTAGTACCTTGGTCAACTCTCCCCATCCCCGAAGGAATTTTTAATTCCTTTTTATTCATCCAAAGCTCCTCTCTTCCCCATGTAAATTTTTAATTCACTTTTATTCCTCCTAGAAACCCCTTTTCCCATGCATCTTCTAGAATCTTTGACCTGTCACATCAAGTCACATGTGACCAACTCCCACCTTTTTGGATACCCTCTCTTATCCATTAGATTCTCCCAAACATGTGAATTTTTAATTCACATTTATTCCTCCAAGGAATCTTCTCATCTCCCAATGTACTTGGAAGGTACTTGTCCTTCCTCCACGTCATGTACTCTCCTTCCACATCATCAACACCTTTTCGTAAGTTATCGTTTCATCACCAAAATTGCATAAGTGCTACTTAGAACATCATTAGAGTCCATATTCATCATCAAATCACCCATCCCAATCACTTAGACTTTGTTTTGAGAGTTTTGATTTTTATGCCGAAACTTCTGAAGGCCATAACTTTTGACTCGGGTGTCTGTTTGGCCTAAAATTTTACGGGTGGTTGCGTTATGAGGTGGCATGTGGATTCCCAACTAACATTGAGTCAATTGGACCCCATTTTGCTGCATTTTTGGGGCCTCAAACCTTCATCTTGACCCTCAAAATCACAATTTAGTGTTTTTTTTCAGTTTTTGAAAAATTGTTTTCATTAATAACTTAGAATGCATGTCTCAAATTTGGGAGGTTAGTTGGAAATTCATCCTATCTTAGTTTTGGGTATTTCTAGGGAAAAAATTGGACTCTCAAAAATATGTCCGTGAAGTTTCCTAAAATGGCAAAATTTGACAATTTTTGAAAATTGCCAAATCTGGGAAAATTTGATTGTCGACACCTTACATCCTTTAAACCCCATAATTTGGTGTAGAATCAATCCCATCACATCCTCCAATCATTCTAGGCTTCAATATAATCCTAATCTAAGCTTTAATCTAATCCCAATCTGAGCTTAACCAAAACCCTAATTTGAGCTTTAATCCATCTACAGTCAAGATCTTTGGATATCGAAACAAATCTTAAGATCCCTCTCTCCATATTCTTCAATTTCATCATATTCAACCTTTCATCTAGATTCCACAAGTCAACCTCCTAATCTGAGCATTCGTTCATTCATTCTGATCAATCGTTTACTCGTTTCAACCGTTCATCTATCCATTCTGAACATTCGTTCCCTCTTTTTTCAATCATTCATTTACTCATTTCGTGTACGCATTCATCTATTTTGAACCTTCGTCTATCATTTCAAACTGTCATTTAGCCATTCCAAGCATCCGTTTACTCGTTCCAAGTAAACATTCATCCATTTCAAACCTCCTTCAATCATTTTGAACTCTCGTTCAACAATCCCCATCAATCGTTTACTCATTCTGAGTAATCTTTCATCTATTCCAAACCTTCATCCTCTCATTCTGAGAATAATTCATCTGTTGTGAGCAGTCGTTTACTCATTTTGAGTAGTCGTTCATCCCTCTCGATCATCTATTTACTCATTCTGAGTAATCTTTCACCTATTATGAACCTCCTTCTCTCATTTTGAGCAGTTGTTTGTCCATCCATTTCTCCAATCAAATCATCATCCAAATCTCCTGAACTCCATCTCGGGTTATTATCCAAATTGACCTAACTATCTAATCTGATCGTCATCATCAAAATCCGCTTAGGATTGTCATCCGTCCTAAGTTAATCATTATCGTCACCGGCCCAATCAATCCATTTTCAATCTCAAAGTGGATTTGGTGCCATAATCATCCATTTATCCTTTAATCCGATCAATCAACATCTTAAGTCACCTAGGATAATCTCTGAATGAGGTTTAGAATCCCTTCCATCATCCTATTTGATCCATCAGTTGATCTTATCAATCATCAATCAACCTTATCCAATCCAATCCAATCCAATCCAATCACATCACCTTCGACCCAATCAATCTACTTTCATCTTGAAGCAGATTCAGTGTCGATCATCAGAATCAATCCCATCACATCATCTAATCATCCTAATTTGAGTTTTAATCCAATCCTAATCTGAGCTTAACCTAAATCCCAATTTGACCTTTAGTCTGTTCCCATCCAAAGTCTTTAAACCATCCTCTTTATCCTTTCATCATCATGAATCCTTATCCTCCATCAATAGTAGTCAAGGGAAACCCTAATTACATCGACAACGATAACGAAAGTCTTGTCGATCAAGAAGAATGACATAGATCCCCTTGATGCTATCGTCACTAGTAAGCTTTCTCCACCCACTTTCCACAATCCAATCACCCCTTCGAGTTATCTCGTTATGTCTTCATCCATGCCTAATCATGCTCCTTATGCTACCTTTGACAAGGGATATTCGTCATATCCATCATATCCTTCATCTACATCATCCTCTTATCCAACGCCCGCATCCTCTTATCCTAATCTACCATCACAATACCCCTATATTAATCCCTCTTCCACATCATCCTATCTCAATCCTTCACTTGCATATACCCACTACCCTAATCTTCCATACCAATCTGCTCACCCTAATCTAACATCCACATCTTCTTATCCTAATCTGACATCCACATTTCCCTATCTCAATTTGCCATCTCAATCTTCCCATCCTAATCCCCCATCCCAATACCCTTACTACAATCCACCACCTGTATCCTCATGTCCTAATTCACCATTCCAATATCCCTATCTTAACCCTTCATCTAATCTTAATCCCCTATCTATTCCTAGTCCTATTCCCGCATCTAATCCTAGTCCACCAATCCCTAGTCCTAATCCCGCATCTAATCCTAGTCCACCAATCCCTAGTCCTAATCCCCCACCAATCCATAATCCTTCATCCACTCCTACCATGCCACCTCATCCTAGAGTATTCAAGTTTCTCACCTTAGAAGTTCTCCAAGGACTTATAACAAAGAAGACATCTCGCACTCCATACCTTGAAGTTGTGGAATCATGCCATCCCAACCCATCATCCACGGTCATTAGTGATGAGACTCTTCTCCACCCAACACCTATCATTGATGATACCACCCCTAGCACCACTCAAACCATCGAAACCATCACATCCTCTGAATTCACTGAGCCCCCTTCTCCTACCATCACATCTATCGAATCCATTGAACACCCACCTCCTACTCTACAAGCCATCGAACCCATCAGCAGCACCCAAATCCAATCCACTTCTCCCACTCCTTGTATCACTAAAATCCATTCCCATTAATGTTTTGAATCATCTATCCCTCCATCTTCCCCACTTAAAGAGTCCCACCAAGACTCCATTATCATGCCTCCTGCGCACGATGAGTCATGCCAAGAGCTTGATCCAAAGCATGCCAACATATCCCCCTCTCCAGATCAATATCCTACCATCCCATCTAGTCCACCTCAAGATCATAGTCCCCCATCCATTCCATCCCATGATCCCCTTTTCATTCACGCTTCCACTGCTCCATCTCCATCTCCATCGCATGAGCCCACTACCACAAATCCAGATCCTATCATATCCCCTAATCCCTCTCCTGATATCACCCATCCAAATGTTGCTATCCCATCATCTCCCTCTCATGATCCCCATCATCGCCTAAAACTGCTATCCCACACCGCTTGCATATCCCCTTGGTACTCTCACATTCTTCCATGGTGGCCTCCTCGTAGAAGAAAAACATAGTGTATATACCACCCATCATCCTCCACCTAATAATGGACTTGCATCATGTTTTCAAAATAACACAAATCCTATCATGGATCGCATGCTCAAGAAAATGAACTATCAAGGAAAAGGTCTAGGCCTTCATGAGCAAGGTATTTTGGAGCCCATCCAAGTCAAAGAACAAATCTACATGCAAGGTCTTGGACCTATTTCCCAGGACTCACAATCTAAAGATGTTGGTACAACCCCTAGACATCCTCAACGAGCCTTTTCCAAAAGAAATGTCAACTCTTCCCATCGCCCCACCAGATCATATGCTGCCATCCCTCCTCCTCTATCGTATCGCCTCAAAACAACCATCCATATTCCTCCTTCATCTGCTCCATCCATTTTGGGTCCTTACATCCCTCCATCCACCATCTCCCATCCTTCATCTACTCCATCCATCTTGGGTTCTTATGTCCCTCCACCCACTTCGTCTATTTTAGGCCCCTATACCCTAAACTCACCTCCTCCATCTCATCCTATCCATCCTTTCATCCATTCATCACCTATCCATGTCATCCATCATAAACATCCCACTCTATTGTCCCCTAATCAAGATCAACAAAGGCACATACCCGCACATCCTCCATCTACACAATCCCTATAATCCTACCTTCGTCGCTCCACATCATCCATCTCCTCGCACATATCCCATTGCTATCAAAAGACCTTTGGGTGTTAAAACAAGAATGTATCAATCTAAACATCCACATGAATCTAAAGCTTCCCATGTCCCCTCTAAACGACATGTTGCAAAAAAGAAAAAGAAAATCCAAAATCAAAATCAAATCAGTAGCCCACAAAGGTCCACCAAAGAAAAGATCAAAACCATGTGGATCCCAAAGAAAAAATATGCAATGCCATCAAATGAAAAATTTGTAAGAACATCTAAATTTTCTAATCCAAAAGCTAATCATACACCCCTTTCATCTCCTAAGTTTGTTTTGGGCCCTTATGTTCCAAAATTCGCCATCCCATCTCCTCCATTACCCTCACATTCTCCATCCATTAATACTCCTATCATTTCATATTCATCACCATATGTGCCAATGTTGGTCCCGAACTCACCACCCCATCACACATCCACCCCATCATTCTATCCATACCCTTTCCAACATCCCACCCATTACCCCACATATCTCCCCCATCAAATCCCTCTAATTCATCCTCTTGCATAATCCATTTATCCTAATAAGGTTGTACCAACATCCAATAGTCGGTTCGAACAAGGGCTCTTAATGCCTCATATAGAACTTGATGCTTGAGTCCTTCATCCATATCCTTATCACATGTCTTCTAAATCCACGTATTCACCTCCCTATCCTTATTCATTTCCTTCCGCGTGCTATCCAAAAAATCTAAAAAAAAATCTAAAAAAATCTAAAAAAAATAGTAAAGAGAAATAATTCGTCCAGTGGTGAAAAATTGGCAAACAAGCGCCTTGGATAAGTACCATGATGAAAACTTAGCAAACAGGCATCATGCGTAAATCCCCATCTGCACTCAGGGGCAGCTACCTGATATGCATTCCCTCCATCCGCTATGCTTCCAGCTATGCACCCGTCTTCCTGCTATACGTCCTCTTCATTCATCCCCTCCATCCCACCTATCTTCCACATCCTACCATCATAGCCCATTTATCTCCCATTCCTCCATCCTTCTTGTGATCTTGATCAAAACAAGGGCACCTATCTATGCATGCTTTGGACACCTCTTGGTATACATTCCCTTCATCCATGCTCTACCATATTCCTTATTCATTCATCCTATCCTCCTTGAGTTATCTCCTTTATCTTCCCATCCACTCGTCTTCCATCCCTCATACATCATCATACATGGCATATCTAGAGTGGGGCATCTACTTCCTTTGTAACATAGTCCTTGGAGACATCATCTACCATAACATCCCTTCATCTCCCTATCCATTTGTCACAACATCCCTTCCAACTCCCCATCCTTATCTTCCTATCCATCTATCCTAGCATCCCTTTCATCTCCCAATCCTTATCTTCCTATCCATTCAAACAATGTCTTCTATCCCCCATCCCTATCTCTCTACCCATTCTTTCATCTTTATCCTCATCACATCTCACAATCCCTTGTCATTAGTAACTAGCTATAGGTTATTCCCTCCATGCAACCCAATGCCATTTATCTCATCGCCATCACTTCTGCTTCTCTTACACATATTTTCAATCTCCTATCCTTTCTCATCATTCATCTCTCCATCATACCATCCTCCCAATTCATCTTTTGATGATTTGGATAACTATCCCATCCATCCCTGAGCTTCATGTAGTCACCATCATCCTATCCAATCCAACAGGTCTATCCTGTATCATTGTATCAGTCCCATCTTTTTATCCACTCATCCTATCATCATCCTTTATCCATCATTTATCTTTGGTCTTTTGTCGAACTACATTACCCTTGCGCTTTCACATAGGCAAGGTCGATCACTTGATCTGCTCCCGGGGCTCCTCTATCGTCTAGCATCAGTCTTTTTGCTTTGTCCGTCCACTCCTTTATTGTTTATCATCAGTCTTTGTGGTGCAAGAGCACCTAGAAATCTTAGGCATTTATGAAGTCTAGGATGCTTTTTTTTTGTTTTGTTGTTTATCAAGAAGGTCATGTTGACCATTTAGTTAGAATTTGAGGTTTATGTATAAGTCTTGATCTGTTATGATCAGTAGAATAAGAAGTGGAGAGGATGGATGAGTTTAGGAACTCAACTTGCTTAGGTTGCTAACAATTGGCAAAAATTGGAAAACATAGTGGATTTTGTAACTCTTTCCATTATGCAACTAATAAGTCTGACCAAGGGAGGATAACTATTTGAGGAACCTATTTAAAGTGTGCCTCAACCTGGAAACAAGGTTGGAAGCATTAGCATTGTGAGAAAACTTTGTGAATTGGCAGTAAAACAGTGTTTTGTGAGTCATTTTTTGTTTTTGCTTCAAGGAAGAGCTTTAATGGATTGAATTAATTATTGTTTTGTATGGAGGATGTAGTGTTGTTAGTCTTCTAATCTTGTGTGTCATTATTTAGTCCCATATTTCATTTTTAATCACTGTTTGTAAATATTCTTGATTTAACCCTGTTGCTAGTCTGAACCAGACAGTCTGGAAAGAATGGAGTGCTAGGCCACTTTCCCACCGTACAAATTGTACGACCTTTTGGGAACGGTGTCTAGACTCCATGTGTGTACATATGGTAGGTTTTAGGGTTGGTGTGAGCACAGAAGTTGTCAGCAAAGTCTTTCCCTAGGCGAGCAAGGAAGAGTCCGGCTAGGGAAGACAAGGAGTGCAAGGCACTTAACTTGTAGGGGAGTTTGTTTCTTGTTGTATATCCTTTTTGAGAAGGCAGGGGAAGGTTTTATCAAGGTTTGGTAAGCAGGAGGAGGTTCCACTAATTCTTTTGGTGAGTGAAAAGGCTTGACAGATTGAAGGAAACCAGAAGATGGCTTAAAACCTTAGTTTATGTCCATTTTCAAGATTTGGCTTTGTACGGATGATAAAGGCCCAAAACCCCAAAAATATTTGAGAGCTATGCAATTGAACCAAGGACCTCAGAGAAAGAATGAGGTGTTCTTGGAAAAGTTTTGAGCTAAGACAAGTTTACTCGAAAATGGAGGCTTAATTAGGGCTCTTGGCTAGTAGCCTTTTTAACCCTAGATGAGGGTTTTGGTGAAAGTGATGAAAGGGTGGAGTGTTGTGAACCTTCCAAAACCCTAGGAGGATGGTTAGAAACTATTGAAGGCATCTCTATACCCCTACAAGGTCTAATTGAGAGTTGAGGTGTTGTTAGTCTTTAGGGCAGATTAAAGACTAAGGAAGAGTTAGAGTTTTGGCACCAAGTGTGACTTTGTTGGAAGGATATGACTTGATGGTTGGGTTGGCAAGGTGAACTAGGGGAGTCTACACAAACAGTAGATCCTATAGGTTAAGGTGGTGGAGTGTGACACCATAGGGTCTTCCTAAACAAGATCCAAAGCATGGAACAATGAGTGTTTCCATCCAACCCTCCCTATCACTTTGCTTTTGTCTCTCCAGTCCTTGTCATCCACCATTAGTCTTCATCATCCTCTTTCTACTTTTATCCATGGTCAATCAACAACCTTTTATCAAACTACGAGGGCTCTGCGCTTTCACGTAGGCAAGGCTAATCTTTGATCAAGCCTCGAGCCCCTAGGTCTTTAGGGTGTGTCAGTCTCATGTCGTGTGTCATGTCATCAAGCTATGCCCTTATCTAGCTAGTTCTTAACAAACAAGATCCACTCGTATCATGAGATCCAATCGGTTTTGAATACCCTGCGTCATATCGATCTTTTAGTCTAGTAACCATCATCAGTCTCAACATGATTCATCCTTCCTAACAAACCTCATCAATCCCATCCATCCCATTGATCCTATGGCAAAGGACATTTGAAATTGATTATGATCTTTTGATACTTTTGGCTTTTGATTATCATTTGAGCTCCCTATCATCACTTGTCAAGGCCGCCATGATCCATCATATTATGCTGTGTTTTGATTGGTCAACATAGAGGCATATTTTGATATTTTTATTTCTATTTTTGTATTCTTGGTTGTCCCACTTAGTACCCACCAAGATCCCCGAGGTCTTGTGTTATGCTGGGGCATCCTTTTGTGCTTGTGGTTATCTCAATACTTGGCCCGACCAAGGTCTTCGTGACTTTGGGGTGTTGGAATAGTCTTCTTGTCTGTTGTGTTTGTTTCATGCATTAGACACTAATACGCCTTGGTTCCACATACCCTGACACTTGGTGTCTTATGCTATAGCGAAAATCAGTGCTCCGAAGATGGCAAATTGCATTAGGATTGCATTTCATTTCTATCATCTTGCATGCATCCCCCATCCTCTCATCTATCAAAATCCCCCCATACATTCCTCCTTCATCCTCATCTCACATCTCACATCTCTATCCAATCCTCCCCCATTCAATCTAGCACAAATCATCTAATCGCATCCTTGGTATTGTCCCTAGCCTTGTTAGAAGCCTCAATCCAATCATCCTCATCATCGGGATGTATCCTTCCCTCATCAACAACCCTTTTTATCGGGATGTATCCTTCTCTATCCTCGTGTTGTTTTGGGATGTATCCTTCCCTCATCAACAACACTTTCATCAACCCTCATCAGAATATATCCTTCCCTATCCTCATGTTGTTTTAGGTTATATCATTCCCTCATCAATGACACTCCATCCATCATCAACCCCTTTTGACTTGTACCTTGATTGGGGCAACATTATCTTCATCCTTGCATCCATTTGTGCTTCCCAACCTCCTGTCGCCTTTTCATCCTTTCATATCCATCCCTTTGCATCCTCTTCCTCATCTCCCATTTCGTCATCTCATCCATTTCGAGAGCACATCCGTGTTCTCTTGAACTCGCATGTCCTCTTGAGGGGGCATCCTCAATCCATAATCTTCATCTTCACCCCCATCTCTTTTTTTTTTCCTTCCTAGTCACTCCTTTGAATGACTGAGGCATCTTTTCCAATCTAACCATCTCCTTCTAGGTTCTATAGTTTAATATTCTTTGAAATGATGCTACTTCGTAACACCATCTCAAAGAGGGGCAAAATATAGACATCCAAATTTGGACACTTAATTTATCCAAATTTACCACTTTTCATCTAAACATCCTCTTATCTGAGTTAATTAAGTAATATTACTATTATTTAATTAATATCCTTAATTCTGCCAAATCCCTAAGGTATTTAATTAATAATTAAATACCTTACCCTCCTTAATCCCCTTTTTATCAAATGAATTAAATAAATATTACATTTATTTATTTCTTCACATGTCATTTTCATCTAATCCTAATCCATCTCCTAATCTCTCATTAAGAATGTGCACATGCTTAATTCTGATTAGGATGTGTCACATCCTCCAACTTTTGCAAGTTGGCTTCTAATCCTCATTAACCCCTAATTATCTTCTAATTACTGATTAGTTAAGCCTAATTAGTACCTTGGTCAACTCTCCCCATCCCCCCAAGGAATTTTTAATTCCTTTTTATTCATCCAAGGCTCCTCTCTTTCCCATGTGAATTTTTAATTCACTTTTATTCCTCCTAGAATCCCCTTTTCCCATGCATCTTCTAGAATCTTTGACTTATCACATCAAGTCACATGTGACCAACTCCCACCTTTTTGGAGACCCTCTCTTATCCATTAGATTCTCCCAAACATGTGAATTTTTAATTCACATTTATTCCTCCAAGGAATCTTTTCATCTCCTAATGTACTTGGAAGGTACTTGTCCTTCCTCCATGTAATGTACTCTCCTTCCACATCACCTACACATCATCTCACCCTTAGCCATCTCACATTCCACATGTCAAAATGTGAGGGCTTGTGAGCTCTCAACTCACCTTGGCCCTTCATCTTGGCCTTGTTGGATAAATCTCAACCGTTGAATTCTCTAGAGAATTCAAATTCTCCTATAAATACCTCCTCCTCTAAGGCATTTGAAAAAAAAAAATTAGTCATTTTGCAACTAAATGCTGTCATTTTGTGCACTCATCTAGCCATCTATTTTATCTATTTGCATTTGCATCAAACCATATAGTTAAATCTTGCATTTAGCCACATCAAGAGCCATCCAAGGAGTATACAAAACAATCCAAAATCAAGGGCCAACCAAGGAGTTTCAGCTGTAAAGAGAAGGTGTAATCACTTGCAATCATTTTACACTTTTTCTTTTTGCATTAACAAATTCCTTAGGCTAATCTTGAGGTGTTTCTTTTTGTTTTTCCATTGTATTTTAGTTGTTTAGAATAGCTAAAACATTTGGATATCACATAAACAACTCAAGACTGATATGTCATTTTTTAGATAGATGTGTCTATATATGTATAAAGTAAATAAACACGTGTTAAAAGTCTAAAAACTCAAGCATTGGATTACTTTTGTAATCATCCCTTAGTAAAACAAAAACTCTATTATTTGATGAATCGATTAAATTTGTTGTTACCCACATTGTTATAATAGCCATCACTTTCTTGGTGCTTTGCAACAATCCCTTTAAGTAGTACAATTTCGATTAGAAGCTTCATAAACTAACTTTGACATCTCTGAATAAGTTTTAAAATAAATGTATTTAATATATATGTACTAACATATCTATCTTTTAAAAAACTACGTAAAAGACATTAAGAGATAGCATTCTTGAAGCACCTATTTTTAACTAAATTTTAAAAAACAATGTAAAAGACTACATTAAAATATATCATTCTCAATGCACCTATTTTTAACTATATTTTTGTGATTTACATTATGAACCTCAAAAAAGATATCTTTTGAAATAGACGTCTCAAAAATGACATTTCTCCACATTTAAAAATAGAGACCAACACCTCTAATCATAGGCATCCAAACAAGAAGAGATATCCTCAAACATTTTGCATAATTACTAATAAAAATTGGTTCTCAAAGAAAGAAATGAAAAAGGTCCGACCATCACAAGATTTGTAGTCCAAAAATCTTCAAAGCTTAAACAATTAGAGACAAAGGATTACATGTATAATGTCTACAAAAGGATGAATAAGATGTGCTAAGGAGGTGATTCCAAAACCTTGCATGCTTGTTACTACGGATTTTTGGCATTCACTAACATCTTAATATCTTTGAACACTCTTTCAACACATGGGCCTAATCTAATTTGGTGTGTAAAGTTTTGATCTATGGCACTTATTTTAAAATATTGTAACACTTTATAAATAAACATAAAAAGTTGGTTCACAACATTAGGAATTACACCATATATTTAAATCAACCAATGCACATGATAATTGGGGATAAAAGTAAGACCTTTGTTGCTTTGCCAAAAATTACATTGATTATCTTGGTAGACATAATTGACCAAAAGGGGTTTTGAATCGAGTGGTTCTGAGACACAAATATAAGATCAATGTCACATAGAGGAGGAATACAATTTGTAAAGTAGAATCATTATCGCACAACATAAAGTTTATGAAGACTATGGGGTTGTTGTTGCTCAAGACCAAAGTTTTTTAATGAGATTAAAAAGGAAGATTAAAATTTGGGCAACACCACCAACATTTATGATTCTCATTAGAAGAAAAGGAAAAATAAAATCAATATAAATCTTATCTTCTAATTTTTTACTAGTTTTGATGAGATTTCCTTTGGTACTTGCTTTTCTAGAACTTACAATGACAACCTCTCATGTGTTGTAATAAATATTATTTGACTACTACCATATTTATTTCATTTCATTTCATTTTGGGTGTGGGCAATATTTATTTGATTTAGTTTTATTATTGACTTTTACACCACTCAATTTGATTTTATTTACTTTATGGAATAAAGCATTCATTTGATTTGACTTTGAGTATGGGCTATATTAATTGAAGTATTTAATGTTTACATCGATTCACATGACGAGGGTGAACCATACTAGCCAATCTTTTTTTCCAACATTCAAAACTGCAAAGATGAGAAAAATTAACCAAAATGATTGCTCAAGACTTGATAAGCTAAATAATAAACTTCAGATATTAAGCACTATAGTTTTTTCCCTAGGTAGGTATTAATAATACCTACCAATAGTGTTTTTTCTACTACCTAATAAAGTAAACAATGTAAATAAAATAAAATAATTCTCAAATAGTTCTAAAGTAAAATAAAATAACGCTTAAGTAAATGAAATAACTCAAGACTATATGTCATTTTTAGATAGATGTGTCTATATATGTATAAAGTAAATAAACGCGAGTTAAGAGTATCAAAAGGAAAACATTGACTTCCTTTTGTAATCTTCTCTTAGCAAAACAAAAACTCTATTATTTGATAAATCTTGATTAAATTTGTTGTTGCCCACATTGTTATAATATCCATCACTTTCTTGGTACTTTGCAACAATCCCTTTAAGTAGTACATTTTCAATTTGAAACTTTATAAACCAACTTTGACATCTTTGAATAACTTTTAGATAGATGTGTCCATATATGTATTAAGTAAATAAACACGAGTTAAGAGTATAAAAAGACAAACATTGGCTTACTTTTGTAATCTCCTCTTAGCAAAACAAGTACTCTATTATTTGATGAATCTTGATTAAATTTGTTGTTGCCCACATTGTTATACTAGCCATCACTTTCTTGGTGCTTTGCAATCCCTTTACGTAGTACAATTTCAATTAGAAACTTTATAGACTAACTCTAACATCTCTAAATAACTTTTAAAATAAATCTATTTAATATACTTGTACTAACATACCTATCTTTAAAAAAACTATGTAAAAGACGTTAAGAGATACTATGTCCTTTTGTAATCTTCTCTTAGCAAAACAAAAACTCTATTATTTGATGAATCTTGATTAAATTTTTTGTGCCCACATTGTTATAATAGCCATCACTTTCTCGGCGCTTTGCAATAATCCCTTTAAGTAGTGCAATTTCAATTAGAAACTTTATAAACTAACTTTGACATCTCTAAATAACTTCTAAAATAAATCTATTTAATATTTTTGTACTAACATATCTATCTTTAAAAAAACTATGTAAACGACATTAAGAGATACCATTTTCAAAGCACCTATTTTTAACTATGTTTAAAAAAATTGTGTAAAAGACGTTAAAAGATGTCATTCTTGAAGTACCTATTTTTAACTATATTTGTGATTTACGTTCAATAGACACCTCGAAAAAGATATCTTTTGAAATAGATGTTTCAAAATAATATTTCTCCAAATATTTAAATATATATTAATTGCTTTACAATTATTAACTCAATTTATTATTTCTTCAAATATTTAAATACATATTAATTGCTTTACAATTATTAACTCAATTTATTATAAATTATGATTTAAAACTTTCTTGACTAGGTCATAATAACATTATGTCCTTTAGTTGGGAACTAGAACATAAAACTTATCCCTTGAAAACAAAAAAATATATATATAAACTTTTCCCTAACGACGAATCTCGTGGAAATTTCATGGTTTCACACCGCGGATCAAATTAAATACGACCGCCCCGCACTATCCACAATTCATGGTGTCAGTCAAACATTAAATACGGCGGTCATTTTCTTAGGTCCGTTTTTTAACCGTCAACAAAGGCGTACTAGGGAAGTCACTCAAGTGAAACAGCTTAAATTTGACGGTCATGTAACTGTATTGTAGACGTTTTTTAAAAAATATAATTTGAAATTTTAAGAAAGACCGAATCATGTAAAAGAAATAATTTTGGATAGACTGTTTATATGAATTTTTTAAAATAAAATATCGATTTTTTTGAATGGTAGGTCACCGTCAAATTTAACCATGATTCGGAGTTACACCTAATTTGACACCGTAACCAAAAATTAAGGAATCTAATGCGTCCACGTAATCGGATTTTATGTGCCAGGTAGGCGCCACGTTGGAATAATGCTATAGTTTTGATTATTGTGCTGCAGATTTGTGGTTGTCAGATTGTGTTGACTGACCAGAGTTTAAGCAAACGGGTCTCCGTTTTGTCCAACGGGTTGCTTTCACGTCCAGCAGGTCTTCGTAGAGCGAAGACTCCAATCACCTTCTCTTCTGTGACCCAACCATGGTTAAGGAGACTAACCTGCAACAGAGCCTGCCAATGGCATAACATATGCTCGAGTGTATTTATCGACTGCCCACCAGCGTACAAACCAGAAGGATCTATGCAGGCTGCAACACGGTTACATTAAAATTCTTTTTGCAAATGAATGGAGAGGACAACAAAAATGCGCTACTTTTGCCGTGAATTAACAGAAACCAGATTTGGATGCAGATTCTTCTTCGCCGTCCTGTTGATATGTTTTAATCTCCGCCTCTGCTCGGCGTTAACGGCGGACGGCATGAGTCTGTTGGAGCTGAAGAAGTCCTTTAGCGCGTCTGGGCCGTCTAGCCCCTTTCTGGACTGGAACGAGAATGATGCAGATCCGTGCTCATGGACGGGAGTTACCTGTAACTCTCGTTCGGGGCGTGTTACGGCTCTTAATATTAGCGGGCTGTCTTATTGCCTCCCCGGTCCGCTGTCGGAAACCTGCCCCGCTAATGTGACCTCTGGCCAGAAGCTTGGCTGCACGGGGTCTAACGGAGCCATAGCTGGAGCCGCCGTCGGGAACTTGACGGAGCTGCGGGTCTTATCCCTGCCTGCCAATGGACTTGGCGGCGGCATACCCGTCGAGATCGGTAGGTTAAGTTTTTTGCAAGTATTGGAACTGCAAAGCAATTCTTTGACAGGCGCTGTTCCTGTAGAGTTAAGTAAACTGTCTTCCCTGCGGGTGCTTAACCTGGGTTACAATTCATTGGCCGGGGAAATACCTGTTGAGCTTGGAAAATGTTTGAAATTGGAAACCCTAGTTTTAGACGGGAACTTGCTCAATGGGACCATACCAGGAACTCTAGGAAGGCTGCCCAAGCTTAGGGTTTTGTCACTTTCATACAACCAGATTGGTGGTACGATTCCTTTGGATCTCACCAGAGATTGTAGGTCCTTGGAGCATCTGAGGCTTTCGGGGAATTTCCTGACTGGTGGGATTCCGCCTCAGCTTCAAAATTGTGGTCGCCTGCGGTCCATTTTGGTGTTTTCCAACATTCTAGAAGGTAGCATACCCAGAGAGCTTGGTCAGCTCTCCATGCTGGAGGTTCTAGATGTTTCACGGAACAGCTTAACCGGAGAGATCCCTACAGAGCTGGGAAACTGCAGGAATTTATCAGTTTTAGTCTTCTCAAACTTGCTGGATTTTGCACCAGCAAAGTGGCTGAACAGGGACGATATATATTCTGCTGGGATTAAAGGGGAGTTCAATGTATTCGGCGGGGCCATTCCTGGCAGCCTTGTGAAACTTCCCCGTTTGAAGATTCTTTGGGCGCCCAGGGCAAACATGAATAGCTCCATGCCTACTGATTGGGGCGATTGTGAGGAATTGCAGATTCTGAATTTTGGCCAGAATTCGATAACTGGTGGGTTCCCAGAAGGTTTGGTGAAATGCAAGAGATTGTTTTACCTGGACTTCAGCTCAAATAAGCTTCATGGAGATGTTCCAGATCAGCTTCCAGTGTCTTGCATGGCTCTGTTCAACATCAGTAGAAATTCAATGTCCGGCACCATTCCTGATTTTGTGAATTCTAGTTGCTCCCAGCAAGTGCATCCATTATTTCCTAGAAGACAGCTTCCTTTAGGAATGCTGGACGTTTCACAGAGAGAAGATGACCTTGGGTTCTTCTATTCCTCTCTCTTTTACTGTGGTTCCTGGGAAGACATGCTAATTGCAACTACTGGATCAAGAGGTCTGATGGTGTCCCATGATTTTGGTGGGAACAAGTTTACAGGCCTACTTCCGACATCTCTGATAGGGAATGGATTATTAGAAAAGCAGCCATCTTATGAACTCTTTCTGAATGATAACAAGTTCGTGGGGAATATTTCAAATGACCTTTTCTCTTCGTGTGAAAGTTTACAGAGCTTTTCCCTGAACTTGAATGTCAACCAAATTTCAGGGGAAATTACTTCGGAGGGGCTTCTGAACTGCAAGAGTTTGAAGCACTTGGAGGTGACAGCTAATCAGATTGGAGGCCAAATACCACCAAAGCTTGGCAGCTTGGAGGGGCTCATGTATCTTGACTTGAGTACAAATTATTTGAAGGGAACTCTACCCCCCGAGTTAGGACAGTTAAGACACCTGCAGTACCTTGATTTGGCAGAAAACAATCTTACAGGGGAAATTCCAGGAACTATTGGTCAGTTGTTTTCTCTCGTTGAGCTGGACCTTTCATCAAATGCTCTTACGGGTGAAATTCCTGGAGATTTGACTAATCTGACACACCTTAGCACTCTTATTCTCGACACAAATAAACTTTCAGGACGTATTCCTATAGGTTTAGCAAATTTAACTGCTCTTGTAACCCTGAATGTTTCTTTCAATAATTTGTCTGGAACAATTCCAGAGTTGGGAAAATCAATACCCTGTGACAATTTTAGAGGTAACAAATATCTCCAGCCATGTGTCCAGTCAATGTCAATATCATCCCCTCTTCCTTATGCATCCTCACTTTCAGATATTTCCAAACCACATCGAAGTAAACTGACCTCTATTGAAATTGCAGCCATAGCTTCAGGTTGTGCCATATTTTTTGTGATTGTAGTCCTGGGTCTGGCTTTAGTGTTTGGAAAACGATGTGTAGTCAGATTCTCTCATAATCAGTCTGGAAGAAAAGATATTGTCACCTTTTCAGTTGTTGGGTTTGAGCTTACGTATGAAAATGTGGTGAGGGCTACTGGAAACTTTAGTGTTGGCAATTTAATTGGCAATGGTGGGTTTGGGGCTACCTACAAGGCTGAGTTGAACCCAGGATTGATAGTGGCAGTAAAAAGACTTGCAGTGGGACGCTTTCAGGGGGTTCAGCAATTTCACACAGAAATTAAAACCCTTGGAACTGCACGTCATCAAAATCTTGTCACATTGGTAGGTTACTATGCTAGTGAATCAGAGATGTTTCTGGTCTACAACTATCTGCCAGGAGGCAACTTAGAAAGTTTTATTCATGAGAGATCAAACAGAAATTTTGATTGGCGCATCCTTCACAAGATTGCATTAGACATAGCCCAGGCTCTGAGTTATCTACATGATTTTTGTGTTCCTCGTGTGCTACATCGAGATATTAAGCCCAGCAATATATTACTCGACAATGATATGAATGCATATCTCTCTGACTTTGGTCTGGCCAGGCTTCTGGAGGTCTCTGAAACCCATGCAACAACAGATGTAGCTGGCACTTTTGGATATGTTGCTCCAGAATATGCTACAACATGCCGTGTGTCTGATAAGGCAGATGTTTACAGCTATGGGGTGGTACTGCTGGAATTACTTTCTGGTAAGAGGTCTCTAGACCCATCATTTTCTTCTTATGGCAACGGATTTAACATTGTTGCCTGGGCATGGATGCTTCTTAAAGGAGGTCACGCTCGTGATATTTTTGTCCCAGGATTGTGGGATTCTGGGCCTCACGATGATCTAATAGAGACACTTCATCTTGCTGTTAAGTGTACAGTAGAATTACTATCAGACAGGCCTTCGATGAAGCAAGTTGTGAGGTGTTTAAAACAATTTCAACCACCTTTAAGAAGTTAGTAAAGCCTTCAATTTATTTTCTTGATATCAAAGTCAAGGCCATTTTAGGCTTATACAGTCTTTGTCATTTGTAGTCCAGTGAGGCATGCGTCTCACTGGATCTTAGGCTTTATTTTCTGGGAATTATTGACCTGAATTCTGTAAAAATTGAGAGCCCTTCATTTTTTTAAACAGTAGATATTTGCCTATACACAAATGATTTTCCTGACCCATGTTCGGTATGCCAATGCCCATAGAGGTTTTCTGTTCACATTTTGTATTTATTCTACATGATTTATGTTTCTGAATTGAAATTCTGTTAAAAAAGGTGTTTCTGTTAATATTTGTGTTTTCCTCAACATGATTTATGCTTTTGAATTTTATTAAGTATGCTTATTTTAAGGAGTACATTTGTCTATGTGATGCTATTCTTTCTTTCTTTTACCTTGGTTTTTTTTGATAAATCAAGAGCTGGATGTTGACACCCAATCTGAGATAACCTAAATACAGCTTTTTGTTTTGTTTTGTGGCCCTCTGTGTGGGTAATAGATTTGAAATATTTTAATTAGGGTGTCATTTTGTGCTTCTACTAATCTTCATGTCTTGTGCCCATATGTCTTATTCCTCACCCCCATGAGAATTTGACCTTTTTTGTGGCTTTGCCGTGGTTCAAATTTGCAGTCATGGCAGCCTGGTTCAAAATTCCTAAGCCTTGCCCTTTACTTGTGCATTTTCCTTCTATTTGATCAATAAAATGTAATGGGTGGTCTACACCAATTAAATGATCTCATTGTGCCCCTGTGGTATCTTGTTACTGGTTCCATAAACAATTTGTGTTTGTGGTTTATTGGCCTGTCCTGTCATGCATTCATTGGCTGCAGCCTGCAACGTACATGTTGCATCTGATGTGGATTCACAACCACCACACACTCAGAATGTCTCTTCTTTTTATTCCAGTGAGGTGATGAGTAGTTAGTAGTGTGCACTTCAAGTTCAAATGATTGTGTCAAGAAAGATGTGGCCAATTGTGATTGATTGCAGGCAAAGTGTGGTTTGTGGGCAATTATTTGGTGCCTTTGTTTATGTTTGGTCAGAACCCACAAACAAAGGATGATGATGGGGCATAGTATGTTCTTGCAAGGCACATCTAGCATTACCTGCTGGTTTTTTCTTTGGTCAGAAGGTAGAACATGGGCCCTCATGCGTACCTTCACCATAATGAACCAGTGGCAGCTTGCTAGGTGGTCCAGTGATTCATATTCAGTGAGCTCATGGCAATGGATATTCGAGCAATTCAAGTTATACACATAACTTCTCCTTATCACGTATGAGCAATTAAGTTGCTTGCCTGTTTATGACCCTACAGCCTGCTAAGCCATTGATCTGTGGGCTGCTCACTGCAGTGCTTTTAGATCATTAATCATCTACTAAGTTGTGGCCAGTTTAAGCAATGAAGCCAAGGGGCTATGGGGGACTCATGGCATATTTGTTTGGTTATTATTGGTCAAGGGGCAAATTTGTAAAACTTCTAAGGGGTCTACCTTTGCAATAGTGAATGGTGGACTACCATGTGGCCTTAAGTGGTGCACATGTTGGGACCACTCTTGCCCTCAGCAGGGTTATTTTGATAAGGTGCTATGTGGCAGCGTTTGGTTCACTGTGGCTAATTGTAGAGATTGTGAGCAATCTACATGGGTTCTTGTCCCACAAGTATTTCAAGGTGTTAGGTTTGCACATGGTGTTCAAGGTTGGTTTCTATTGGTCAGGAGACCAATGTGCAAATTTCAAATGGGTTCCATATCTGCAACAACAAATCGAGAGGTACCATGTGGTCTTAGCTGGCATGCATGGTGAGTTTGATTTTTATCAAGCCTCAAGGACTAAAGCAAAAGGCAAGTGTTGTATGTACCATGAGAAATGGGCTATGTGACACCCTCTTATTGGTCTTGGTACATTGGTCAAGTTTGAAGCCAACACTTTGGCACCTCTATAATGTCAACTAAAAGGTGAAGAGCTATTTGTCATTCATCACTAGTATAGGAGTGTTGGAAAGGTGCTCAGGCAAATAAGAAGCATATTTTAGACATGTTTCAATTGGTTGCAAAGACATTTAATAAGATGTTATGCGATTCCTGAGCCTGCAATTGCTTGCAACCTTTGATTTGAATAGTGTTGCATGTGTGTCATTAATCTGTGATGACATTCCAAAGTTTTTACCCTACAAAATAGTGTAGAAACAAGCTGAGTGGGTAGATGGAGGAATTCAAGGTGTTTATTGGATCTGATTGATATGAGATCAAGTCTTGAGTGCCTAATTAGTGACAAAATAGAAAATGCAAAGGTGATTGCAGAATACATCAGATATAGCTGGGAAATTGAACAAGAATCAGCTGAGTCCATGCTGTTTGCTAAACTTGAGGAGGGTGATGACATGATTAAGCATGGGCTAACTTCTAGCCTTCTATTGAAGCTGGAAACTAATGGAATTAGGCGCTTGCAAGCAGTTGGAGTTTTCATAATAATATCAAAATTGATTGAGTTTGCTACACGACTTACGTGAATTGAATGTCTCAATAGGAAAGTTGCCACAAATTTAAGAAGAACATGTTCTGCAACAATGTAGATTGCAACAAGTGTCATCAGCCTAGAAAATCTGAGGCATGACAGCTGGTTATATATACATGTTTCTCTTAGGAGAAAAAAAAAAAAATTGGCAAATTTGTACAGGGCTGCTTATAGTGTAATCTAGGGTGACAAATGATGTTTGTCACAGCTTAAGAGGGTTGAGGTGTAAATTTGTGTAGAGCCTAGAGAAGGTATTGTCTTATAGAAATCCTCTCCATGATCTTGATGCCTCCATAATTGATTAAGAGTTTCAAGGGATGATGTATATGTTTATGAGGCCACATCTATTAGCTTTTGGATGTTGTTGATTAGTTGATTGGTCTTCTCAAAGTCTTTGGGATTTCTTTGAGTGGTTATGCATGATTAAGTATGTCTGGTTATTTGAAGTTTTTTGAGTCTTTAAATTGCATGCTAGTGAAACTGCAGCTAGACTTATGGGATCTTGTATGCACCAGATTTAAGAAGAATATGTTCTGCAACAGTCGACCAAGTGTCATCAGCTGAGAAAATCTGGAGCATGATGGCTGGTTATATATACATGTTTCTCTTAGGAGAAAAGAATTTTTGGCCAAATTTGTACAGGGCTGCCTATAGTGAAATCTAGGGTGATCATATGATGTATGTCAAAGCTTAAGAGGATTGAGGTGTAGATTTGTGAAGAGCCTAGAGAAAGTATTGTTTTGTAGAAATCCTCTCCATGATCTCGATGTCTCCATGATTGATTAAGAGTTTCAGGGGATAATATACTTGTCTCTAGGGCTACATCTGCTAGCTTTTTAATATTTTTGATTAGTTGCCCTTCTCAAAGTCTTTGGGATTTGTTTGAGGGATTGTGGATGATTAAGTCTGTCTGGTTATGTAAAGTTTTTTGAGTCTTTGAATTGCATGCTAGTGAAACTACAGGTAGACTAATGGGATCATGTGTGCATTTCGAGTTCTATATTTCAGATTCACATGAATGTTTTATTTAAGTTATTGACTCTGTTTCCTAATGAAATAGGCATCAGTCACAAATGGCTGAATTATCTTGTTTAATAAAAAATATGTTCTCTGTCCTCTTTTTTGAATTCATGTTGGATAGGTTCTGCAGCCCACTAGCTTGGCCAATTTAGTATTATAAACTTGTACCTAATTTTGTGGGAGCACATTCCCAATATACTTTCAAAGAGTTATGCATGTTGGGTTTCGAGATTGTAAATGAAGTAAGAAAAGCATAAGGGGATTAATCTTAGAGAATATAAAATTGTTTTGCATTTTTAGTTGCATTTTTAACCTCATTTGCTCTTATCTCTTATAAAAGTGGTCTTTGGGTCTGCAAGATCGGTAAGTCAGTGTAGGGGGTATTTAGTGACAAATAATTTAGATATCCTTACATGAAGTGTGTGGCTAAGCTGTGCAATTTATGTGTTCTTCATTTTTCTTTAATTGTCTTATCAAGATCTCTAGGAATACCCTTCTTGGTTCTGCAGAGTCAAAAGTGTAGAAGAGCTTTCTGATCTTACCCTTTTAATCTGAATTGAGTCAATTGACCTATGTTCCCTGGGTTTAGATTGCAAGTGCATTTTCTAAAGTTGCAGGAAACAATTTGGAGCACCAACACTGGACACCTTGGATAGGCAAGAAGCTGCTAAAGGGAAAGCGAAGGGAAAAACAATCTAGATGCTTTGATTTTTGATCTTTTTTATCTTGGTTTTTTGGTTTTCATGATAGTATGATGTAGCTGGTCTCACTTGCTCTATGTGAGCTGTTTTGTTCAATGTTGACTTGAATTTGTGTTCAATGGAATTTTTGTTTTGTTAAAATTTGTACTTCAGCTACTCATGTGAGCTAATTTGTACACTTCTACGAAATACTTAAAAAAAAGAGAGAATAATTCAAGAGCTGCCATTTTGCAAAAAACATGGTGCCTATTGATGGTTAGTTTTTTTAGCCTTTTAATAGGATATGTATCAATATTGGGATTTGAATTTGTGGATACAACATTTATGAAGAGGGTGGAGGATCACATCAGACTGGAGTTTGTCCGAGTCCCATCAAATGATTAGACTTGACAGGCAACTCTAGCTCTAACCATTTAGGAAATGATCATTATTCAGCTTTGACCGTTTAGGAATGATCACTGCTTCTAAAAGTGAGCCCTAATCAGGTGTTGAGAGATGCAAATTTTAAGCACAGAATAAGCAATTGATAATATTTATTAGCCCTTGTTTATGCTCTGTATGGAATCACGGTTCAAGTCGTCTGTTAAATTTCCTCTATTAGAGAGAGGTCTTCAAAAAATGTATAAATCAGGTTAGGATGATAAACTACAACTTAGTTTGCTGTTTGATACTACCACTTAAATATCATACACCAAAGGGGATTATTGCTGATCAAATGTTCAGGAATAAATAGGGGGCATTTGAGGCTTTGAGAAATGAAGGATAACAAATGTGTGCTTATAAGATTTGCAGTTCCTTTACAAAACATATGAGTTATCATGCTTCAAATTCAAAAACTTTAGCAGCTTGAAATTTTGAACTTCATTAAGAGTCCAACAATATTAGTTTCTCTGATCTAAAACCTTGTGTCTACTTGCTTTATGCCCTCAGACATTTTGGTCTTTTACTTTACATGTTCTGCTGATAGTGTCTGAATTAGTTAAATTCAAATAGGATATGACTATTAGTGAATTCTAACATTGGGAATCACGGAAACAGGTATAAAATATGTATCTAAATATCTATTTGTACTAGCTTCAGTTTGTTAGCAGTTATCTAAGTTACCTGATACTCTCAGGTAATTGTTGTATCTACATCTGTTATATTCAGACTCTCTGTAGTATATCTGTTACCAATTTCCTGAAATACAACTGTTCCTGTTTCCAACTTTTTAATAAACATTGCACAGCATATATCCTTGAGACAACCCAGTCCGTGTGAGACCCACTAGAGAATTGAAATGCCTCTTTTTGGGCATGCAAACTGGTTTATGAAATGTACAGCTAAACTTTTTTTTTTTAAAGAGATTGTAATTGTGAAAATGGATCCTACACTTGGGAATCATTTTGATAGTTTACTCGAAGGATGTTTTCAAGATGAAGAGCAAAAAACGAGAAGAAAAGAATCACATAAGCAATTATTTGTTAGTGAACAAATGAATTAAAAATTTAAATCTGATCCATTACTGAAATATTACATCAACGCAGTTAAAAAATGGGGGACTTATATCACAAGAAAGCACTAAGTTTTCCTGTTCAAAAGCAGCTCGTGGGATTTTAATTTTTGAAAAAAGGTTCTAACTCAAATACGAGAGAATGATGAAAAGGAACTCGTTTCCTCAAACCGAATTAGAAGCTGCCTACAGAAAAAAATGATATAGATAAGTTGTAACATAAGAACTGAACTAACCTCCACACGTCCAAATTTCAAACAATACAAGAAAAATCACTCAATTTTGAGTAATTGCAAATAAATATGTTTATTTTTCTTTTTTCTTAAATACTTGTAGTTGTTTTTAACTCATTTCGTACAAACATATCTACATAGAATCGTGTAGTCTGGGGTCCCCAAAAGACTGCTGTACCTGCATCTGCAGACTGCATTGTGATAACCTAACCAGTTACATCAGCAGGATGTGTGTGATTCAAGAAGAAACATTAATTGTGTGTGTCCATCATGAATTATTATCAGAATTATCAGGCCTTTGATATTATGCTTTTGAAGGTATAGGTCACAAGTTATGTTTTTGATGGTGTAAACTCCATTGATTCTATTCCTGGATGGGTCATTGTAGGTGCTCAATATGATCAGCTCAATCTGCTTTGGGTTGATTTTTTCTTAGGAATTTTGAGAAGCTAAGTCTTTATCAGTAGACCATGGTTTTATGGTCAATTGTTGTTGTTGATAGAAGGGATTTCTACATAACTGGCCAAATCAGGATACAATGGAGGGTGGAGAAAACCCTGATACCATGTTGGAAGTGGGGTTGCAAGCCATGTTGGCTATTTTCTTTCCTGCCGATGAGAGCTGTAACAAATTGGTGGAACCTTAAGTTGGATCTAAAGAGGAGCTGTTGTTACACCAGCATTATTACTTACCTTTGTGGGTGAAGAGATTTATAAGGTTAGGAGCGAAGGAAATGACAAATCAGAAGCTTTTAGGCTGGCGTGGATGAATCAATTCTAATAGAAATGTCTTATTTTGAGAGCTATACCAAACCTTGGGCAGCAGCTTCCTGGGTTTTGGATTTAATCTGAAAAGTTACTCCTCCTTTAATCTGATTTTAACTTTAGTATTAAAAACCAAGATCAGTTTTTTCTTTCAATGCAAGCAAGTGAAATAAATATTCATTTGTTGGCATTCTGTTGTAATCTGGTAATGGGGATATATCAAGTGCCTCATTGCCCTACGCTTTGCAGAAGTAGCTTAAAGCAGAGGAATCTGAAAGGAACACTTTCCTTACTTAAACAGGGTTACATCTTTACCTGTAATTCTCCACCCAAAGACCAAACGCAGATCCTTCGTTACAATTGTTCTATCTTTTTTTGGCATCTCCCACAGTTCTTTCACCATTTATTTTTCCTTACGTTTCGTATTATTTTCCCTTTGAAATAAAGGTTTTAAGTTTGTACGGAGCATAGACTTGTAATTATTAAAAGGCTTATAAGATAAGCATAGATCGATGTTTCGGATCCAATCATGTTGATACAACATCCAGGTAAATCATTGTAAGAATCACAGATTAGAACTATTCATACACATAACATTAACATAATGCCCGATGAGGTAAGGATTTTTACCTGTTGAAAACTGTGTTGCTTGGGTCAATTTTGTTATTTTTGGAAAGAAAGGATTCTTAAAATATAATTTTTAAGAGTTCATTAAATAGTGCATACACAAATATTTATAGTTCAGCTATACATTTATATTTTTTAGGCATTATTAAATGGTGGATAGGTTCTGTTATACTTTTGTATTTTTATGAATTGTATGTTTAATAAGGTTATAAATATTTGTTTTTATATTATTTGATATTATTTTTTAAGGTTCTTAGTAGGTTTAAGAATTTTAGAAGAGTGATATTTTGAAAAAGAAACAATTTCAAAGATATCTTAATTTATTGATATAACTCTTAACTTTTAAAGATATTCAATAAATATTAGTCATAAAGAAGATTGACTTCTTTTTTAAAGAATATATCTTTTCAATACCATTATAGCCTTTTTAGGATGTATTATATATTAAATTACATTAACTAGCAATTGCACGTTGGTGTGCAATGTACACGGAAGAAGTGTGGGAGGTTAATCAGGGAAATTTTGGTCTATTTTTTACATACATTTGTGTAGTATACATGAGGTCAACCGGTAGGCCATTATAAAATGATGTTTGTGCGACAAAGGTCTCAATGGAGAATTGATAGTTTCAAATCAACTATGCATTTGCTTACAAGGATCTAAACACAACTAAAACAAAACCTCTAAATTATGAAAATAATAATGCTCCATTACCAATAGGCTCATGTTATGTTTGCAATAGGGAGAGGGAGAGAGGGAGATATGGGGAGAGAGAGAGAAAGAGAGAGAGATGGATAGATAATGAGATAGAGATAGAGGGAGATGCGTAAGAATTTAAATGTGGAGAGATAGAGATAGAGATAGGGAGGGAGAAACAAGGAGTGTGTATATATGAGAGAGAGATATGGAGAGAGATAGATATGAATAAATAGATATAGAGGGAGGGAGGTGAAGGGAGAGAAATATAGGAGAGAGAAGTAGAGAGATATAGAAAGAGGAAGTGATAGGGAGTGGGAGAGAGGGAGAGATAGGGATATAAAAGATAGAGATAAATATAACTTGGGAAAGATAGAGAGGGTGAGACAAACAAAGAGAGAAAAATATAAAAGGAGAGATGGAAGGGGAGAGGAAGAGGGAGAGGGAGACAATGAAAGAGGGGGGAGATGGAGAGAGAAATATAGATATAGGAAGTGATATATAGAGTAGGAGAGATGGAGGGAGAAATGTAGTAAATGTGTGTGTGTGTGTGTGTGTGAGAGAGAGAGAGAGAGTGAGAGAGAGGGGCAAGAGTGAGATAAAGGAGATGATAGAGATAATTATTAGAGAGGAAGAGAGGGAGAAACTGTGTGTGTGTGTGTGTGTGAAAGAAATATAGAGATAGAGATAGGGAAGGAGAAACAAGGAGTGTGTGTGTGTCTGAGTGAGAAAGATATTGAGATAGATATAGAGAGGGGGAGAGGGAGAGGGAGAGAAATAGAGAGGGGATAGAGAAGTTGAGAGATATAGAAAGAGAGGGAGAGATGAGAGATATATAGTGTGGGAGAGAGAGAGTTAAAAAGAGGGGGAGACAAAGAGAGGGGGAGATGGAGGAATAGAAAGATATAGGAAGTTATATGGAGAGAGGTAGAGAGGGAGATATAGAGAAGGTACATATGGGGAGATATATAGAGATATATGGGAATAGAAAGAGAAAGAGAGATCTCTTTATATCTCTCTCCCTCTCTATCTTTATATCTTTATATTTTTTATTCTCTCTTCCTCTCTCCCCTATTTCTCTCTATATTTGTCTTCTCTTCTCTCTTCCTCTATCTGTCTTTCTCTCATTTCTTCTCTATCTATTTCCCTCTACCTATATTTCTCCCCTTATTATTTTTTTTTATCCGTATTTATCTCCCCCTCTCTCTCCCCCTTCCCCTCTTTATCTCTTGATCTCTCTACCTTATTTCTCTTTGTCTCTCTATCTCTCTATGTGACTAGGTCTTTCTATGTCTCTCCTCTTCTCTCTTTTCGTATCTCTTATCTCTTTGTCTCTCCATATTTATTCCTTTATATATATACCTCTCTCTCTCTCTCTCTCTCTCTCTCTCTCTCTCTATTTTCCTCCTAAGTGTGCAATGGATGCACCAAAGAGTTTTTAAAGGTAATTATTATATCCTTAATCAATTGACATGCTACCCTGAGCATAACTCCCTAGAGACGTGCTAACTTTGGATTGTTGGCATGAAATGACTAATAAAAGTTACCTTCTCTATTTCTCACTCTATAAATTTTAATTTATATTTTAAGTTTGAAATTCATTTTTTTTATATAAATTATAACAAAAATCCAAAATAGAATTATTCTACAAATAATTAAAATTTTAATAAGATAAATAATTATAAATTAAATTAATTCCAATAATTTTAATTATTATTTGTAATTTCATAAAAAAGGCATAAATAATAAAAATAAATTTCAAACATAAATCTAAATTAAAAACTAAAATAAAATAAACTAAATAGAATGTTAAAATATAGAAAAATCCAAATATTAATAAACATAACAATTTTTTTTTTAAATAACAAATAATAAACTTATTAAGTTAATAAATGGTTAAATAAAAAAGTAAAACAATTTTTTTAATATTTTAGAATTGAAATATTAATAAAATATGTACCCAACAAAACTAATTAATATATTACAAACAATTTTTTTTTTTTTGGTCGGTAAACTTTAGTATAGTATTATTAATGGTAAAAACTTCAGGAAATGCAGCGCCAAAAAGAGGGCCATTCTGCATGATAAAACCTAATGCTCGATCCATTCAAACGGAGAGCGCTACCCTACCAAACCAAAATACCCCATTTTACCCAAAGATCATACAAATATTGAAAATAATAGTAAATACATTTCGGATAAAATCAATCATCACAGTGCTGAGATAAAATCCGTTTGCTTTTGAATGTTCCGCAATCCGCACAGCCAAAAATCGTCATCATCAACTTCGTTCGCCCTTCCAGCTACCTTTGAGAACGTCCATATCTTTGTATACTTTCGCTCCAAACCATTACATTCTTCATTCTGCAAAACACCTTTCCAAAAAGTTTCTGCTCCGTCTTTAGCAACAAACACCATTCATACTAAGTATCCTATCTAGCAGCTCTTCCACCCTTTCCACTTCCCCTGCTCCCAAATCGTCTTCGCCTTGGAAGCCTGTTCGATTGGTCACCACCCTCCTGCCTCTCTTCCTCTTCTTGCTGTTGCAGAAAAAAAATTAGGTTCTCCCAGGCCGTGAGGATTGTTAATTTGTATTCATCCCTGTCCACTAGCCTCCGCCACCTAACAAACGGGATTATACCCTCCTCTATGGCTTCATCCATATCCTCAATACCTTCAGAGACATCATACCCTTTCCCTAGGACTGCCCATTCTACCAGAGATTCCAATTTCCCCAGCAGCTCCTCCTCAAACAAAGATCTCACTACCCACTTAACTATTTCGACTTCTTCATTCAATTCCATACCCCACGCAAACAGCATCGAAGCTATGTCAGTATTCAAGCACCCTCGATGGGTGGCCTCCATGAAATGCGGTCCCAATGTCTCCAGCACCGCTTCTATCACCTCATCTTGCGGATTTTTCAACAGGTACTTCAGCCTGAACTTCGATACAGGACCAAAAAAGCCTTGATGCTGGAGCTTTGTTGAAAATCCATACATCGCTTCCATTATCACAGCTTTCAAAAAAAAAACTAGCACACCAAACTTTCCCTCACTTCGCACTATAACTTTCACCAGAAAAAAGTTTGAAATGAGAGCCAAATGCTTCATTTGCGTGAAATAAAAGGCCATCATCTCGATTAACAAGTTACACTTCCTACCCGTCCTTCCCCTGCCAAGCTTTAAAACCTGTGACATCACCACCAGATGTGCGTTCCAGGAAATCATTAACTTCCTAGCCTTTCAAATGCAAATTGTCTCAACCAGCCTTCCCAATTGTCGTCGTGGATCAGTCAAGTTGTCACATCCGACGCCTCTTAGCCTGCAACATAATTAAAAACCTCTGCCTCCGTAGAAACCGTTTGTCCTCCCACAGTACTTCATATTAATGCAGGCCACAGACTTTCGTCCTCCATCACCACACACAAACAACTTGCGATGACAACTCCCGCAATAATCACTACCAAAGATAGAGAAGAAGTATAAAAGGAGCTAAAAATCAAATATCGCCACCTAACGGAAGTCCTCCTTCCTTATCTCTCGCATCACATCAAAAGACGTTTCCCATTTGGACAGGCAGTCAGCTTCAACATTACCCATCCGCCGAATGTGACTTACTTCAAACTTTTCAAAAGAATTTAAGACAATTATGATAGCTCGAACACATGCTTGCAAATGCCAAGCCAAAGTGCCACCATTGATTATTGCTTGGATTATTACCTGTGAGTCACCCTCTAAATGCAAATTTTTAACTCCCAGCGATTTCACTAAACCTACAGCCAAAAGGGCCACCTTTGCCTGCGCAACATTATTTGACCCATCTTCCAACTTCCGAGCTCCAAAGGCAATCAAATTTCCTTGGCTATCCCGAATAATAGCCCCTGCTCCTGAGGGACTAGGGTTGCCTTTTGCAGCTCCATCAAAATTTGCCTTGTACCAGCCATCCTTCGGTTTTTCCCATACTGCCATTTTCTGTGATATTTGTGCTTCTCCTTACCCCGCCGACATATTCCCAAAATGTACCTTTAGCCCTGGCCACATTCTTTGAAACTTGCTATCCTCCCCTGAAAAGGAAAACTTTTGGTGTTGAAATTGAGACACGGCAGCATTTACCACTTTTGTTATTGCAAGATCAATTCTATTTTTGATTCTTGTTACTGTTTCCTTTTTATCCTCAAAAATCCTTCTGTTACGCTCCTTCCAAAGTTCCCAGATCACAATTGACAGGCTTACAACCCAAACACTTGAGAAGAGGGACGTGCCAGAGGGATGTGGCCACCCTTCAAACACACCCTTAACCGTATTTTGCCAGGGACCTTGCCAACCAAGTTTTAACCGAAGGGCATCCCAACAAGAGGAAGCCACTTTGCAGTGTAAAAGTAAGTGATCAGTAGATTCCTCCGCTTCATCGCAGAGGACACACTTTGTTGGTCCAGCTAAACCCAAACGCTTCCTCCTTTCCCCTGAAAGAATTCTTCCCTTCACTACCAGCCAGGCAAAGGCACCAGCCTTGGGTAAACATTCCTTACTCCAACACAATTTTTTTGCCCAAAAGACTTCCTCCACACCAGAGTCCAAAAGCTGGTATCCCACTTTAACCGAGTAGTTTCCATTTATAGACCCACACCAAACCACTTTATCAGCAGTGTTTGTAGGGAGTATTTGACACCCCTTCAAAAAATCCTTCATTTTCTGAATATGGACTCCAGAAAGCTCGTCACAGCAAACATCTTTCCAAACCCATTCCTGGCCCAAAGGGCCCTGCTTAAGTTCTAAGTAGTTGCATACTTTATCACCCCATTTTTGGATAAAAAACTGTCTTAGATCCTGTGATCCATCAGCATCCTTTAGAATTGGGTACCCATTCCATGAGTCATCCCAGAACTTTGCTTATAACCCATTCCCAATTTGCCATGTAATGTGATCAACAATCACAGGCCTACAAGAAACAATAAAGTTCCAAATAGCCGAACCCTTTACTAGATTTCTAATGGTGAAAATCTGGTTATCCTCCATTGAATCTAAATTTTTTGCCTTTAGGATTTTCACCCATAAGAGATTCGGGTTTGTGTAGATGCTCCAGACCAACTTCGCACCTAAAGCTTCATTCATTAAGTGCCAATCTCTCAGACCAGCCCCTCCCTTTGCTTTTGAACTACAGATTTTCTCCCAAGCTAACAAGGGTATTTTATCATGATCATTTGCCCCATTCCATAAAAACTTCTGCATTCTCTGCACTATTGAATTCACCACTTTCTTCAGAATTTTCAAACACATCATGGAAAAAACAGGAATGGCCGAAATCACACTTTTTAGCAGGAGTAGACGACCAGCAGCTGTTAGCCATTTGTTTTTCCACCCACTCATTCTATTCAAACAGCTGTCCACCAGATCCTTCCAAATACCAGCTTTGTTAGATCCCCCAAACAGAGGAATACCTAAAAATTTACTAGGAAGTGAGCCTACCCGCATACCCAAAATCCTACATATTTCAACTTGTTTTGCTATGGGGACTTGAAAAAAGAAAATCTCAGATTTTCGCCAATTTATGCATTGTCCAAAGGCCTCCCCATACTCATTTAAAGAGGCTTTCATCACCCGAGCCTCTCTAATGGATGCATCCCCCATGAGAAATGTGTCATCAGCAAATTGTAGATGCGAGATCGGATCAATCCCTTCCGCAACAGCAATGCCTTTCCACTGCCCACAGCTTCTTTTCTTGACAATCAACCTCCCCAAAGATTCTGCTAGAATAATAAAGAGGAAAGGAGAAATAGGATCTCCTTGTCTGATACCTTTACTGGATTCAAAAAAGCCCTGGGGACTCCCATTTAACAAAATTGAGAAACGAGGAGTGTTGATACAACTCTGAATCCAGGTCACCCATTCACTGCAGAAGCCAAACTTCTCTAGGACTTTTAAGAGAAAACTCCTGTTCACTTCATCATAAGCCCGTTTGATATCCAATTTCACCATAAATTTCTCCAATTTTGCCATTCTTACCGAATGAATAGCCTCATGAACAACAATAACTCCTTCAAAAATAGACCTGTTTGGAGAGAAACCACTCTGCTCTACTGATATCACTGAGGGTAAAAAAATTTTAAGCCTGTTGGCTATCACTTTTGAAATGATTTTGTATATAGTGTTACAGAGTGAAATTGGACGGAAATCTTCAAACGTCAACAGTTCATTTCTTTTTGGAACCAGCGCTATAAAGGTATTATTCAAATCCTTCAACACAAAACCACTCCTAGATTCTTCCACCACTTCCCATATATCTTGGGCCAAAATTTTCCAGAATTTCTGGAAGAAAAAGGCAGGGAAACCATCCGGTCCTGGAGCCTTGTCTCCCCCCAGCCCAAAAACAGCTTTTTTAACTTCTTTCAAGGAAACTTTTTCCATTAACATGATGTTTTGTGCATCTGAAACCAAATTAGGAATGTTCTCCAGAATCTTCCAATCGTGATTTGCAACATTTCTGTTTTCCTTGCATAACCCTGAGAAAAAATGCATTGCTTCTTTGGCTATTAGAGTTTCATCTGTTAGTGAAACTCCTTCACTGTTCTTGATTTCAAAAATCTTATTGCTAGCTCTGCGCACTTTTACTGAATTGTAAAAAAACTTTTTGTTCCTGTCCCCCGCTTTTAGCCAGCATTCCCTTGATTTTTGCTTCCAAAAAACCTCTTCACGGGCAAGAATCTTAGAATAAGTCTTGTTTAAAGATTTTTCCATTTCAAAATCTTCTTCAAACATCCCATTTTCAATAATTCTTGAATGAAGAATCTTTACTTCCTCCTCCAGCCTTAACTTCTCAGAAAGAATATTTTTGAAAGATTCCCTATTCCACTTTTTTAATTGTTCTTTCAAAAATTGAAGCTTCTTAACGAAAACAAAAGCTTTGAAACCTGACCTTACCGGGGCATTTTTCCACCAATCTGCCACTAATTCCTGAAACCCCTCCTCCCACAACCACATTGCCTCAAACTTGAAAGGACATCATGTCGGCTTTAATTCCTCTTGAATTCTTAGACTTATCGGATAATGATCCGAACCTGTTATGGGGGTTACCTCTGCTTCACATAGCCAATGTTGTTCCGCCCAGTCCTCAGCCAAAAAGAAACGATCAAGTTTTTCTGCTATGTTTAGAAATCCGCTTCGCCTATTCGTCCAAGTGAAGACCCCATTTCTGAATGGGAGTTCAATAAGCCCATTCTGCATTACAAAATTACTAAAATCCTTCTGGCTTTGACTAGCCCAACAAACTCCACCAACCTTGTCAGACGGTTGGAGGATGGCATTAAAGTCACCCCTAAGAGAAAAATTCTATCCCTTTATGCATTCAAAACAAAAGAAATCTCCTACCATAACTGAAGTTTCTGAGCACCACCTGGAGGGCCATAAACATTGAGAATATCGAAACTGGCACCTAGCTGTTTTGAGGCCACACTAACCCATTGCCAGCTTCGTTCTTGCCTCTCCACTCTGACATTTACTAGAGCATCCTCCCACAAAATCCCAAGGCCACTAGAGGCCCCAACAGCCCCAAAGAGACACCCTTTCCACTTTCCAAAACATTTTAGAAAGCTATCAAAATCCTTTTCCTTGATTTTTATTTCTTGAAGCAAAACAATACTCGGTCTCGTTTGATCAAAACAACACTTGATCAAATGGATTTTGTCAGAGGCATTGCAGCCCCTTACGTTCCACGATAAGATTTTCATGGCTGTCGGGAAAAGGCATAGCCTTTTCCCAATCTCAACTTGCTTTGACCTACAACATTCCCAACCATTTCAAGGCGCATCTTGTTTGTTTTAGGACCATGTCTACGTTTCTCACCAACCTTGACCTTACTATTCTGTGCAAAGTATTGATCTAGCGACCTTTTCTCCACTAACCCAATTTGATCATTAAAGCCCAATAGATCTTCATCTTCCTCCTCCGAATCTGTAGCTGAACCAGAGCCCGACCTTTCCAAAGAACCCCTACTGTCTTTTACCCCTTCAAAGGCACTGTCTAAGTTTTGAATAGGAGAAATTGGGATGTCCTTAACAACTACTCCATCTGGACCATCTTGATTCTCACCATCCCCCTGTAGCATATCAACCATCTGATCCACACTTTCATTGACTGTGAAATGTTGGGGACATCCAACATCAGATTTTTCAATACGATCAAGCCCACTACCGTTCACAGTGACCTGCCCCAAATCCATGCTTAGTTCTTCCCCATAGATAAATGAGAGAGTTTTAGCAAACCCCTCCACCTCAGTAACCCGCATTTTGTTTGATATCATAGTGATTTTGTTTGGGGTTGCAAGAGTTAACTCTATTTCCACACCCTCCCCAAAACTTTTAGCCTCCCTCGGACTCAATCCCATATAAACTAGATTTTGAGAATCCAAAACACATTCTTTTCAATGACTAAAAGCAATTTCCTGTTTTTTGCTTAAATCCCATGAGACAGTTTCCTCTTCGGAAACTTGACTTGAACTTTTCATTAGAACCTCCAAAGAGCCCCATTCCTTTGAAACATGCCAATTTTCAATAGCCACAGCTTCTGTGAGAGCAATCACCTCCTCCGCAGGCAAATTTTGAACAACACCTTTTCCTTTTTCACCCTACAATCCCGAGAACTCCACTAACCCAAAACCCACCACACTTCTGACCGCCCTACTATGATCCTCCACCACCAGATTCTGACATCACATCCCTTCACCAGATTTCAACTCTAACATTTTCGGTAAAGGGTGGATTATCTATCTTAGAATACAGATCCTTGGAAACATACTATAGTCCACTTTTTCCACCGCTATTTCTGACTTTACAAAGATACCCAATTTGTTTCCAATATTCCTTAGGGTTTCCTGATCCCAATATTCTTGCGGAAGATTTTTCAGGCTAATCCAAACTTCAAAGTCCACAGATTTTGCCTTATTCGGATCAAAATTTGGGGTCCAGTCTAATATAAACAGACCTCGGCCATCCATAGAGAAGGGGCCACTTCTTAAAATCCAATCTTTATCCCGATCAATTTGACATACCACCAGGTAGAAACCATTTTCCAAAGTTTTAACATCACATCCTTTACCCCAGTTTGCATCACACCACTCTTTCATTTTTGTGAGTGTTGGCCAATGCCCTCCCCAGCGCACAAAGATAGCACACGCTTTAAACGTACTTACAGAGTCATCCATTCATTATTATCTATCAAAAGGGTAACCATAGTAGTGTGAAGAAAGATTTTTAATACCTGACTTGGCTCTCCTTTCTCTGTCTGGTTCTTTGGACGCCAAAAAAAAATTTCCAGCGTTTTGAAATCCACTCGCCCCTTCTGATATGCGGAGTGAAACCTTTTGCCTCTATCCACCGCTCCCGTGCAAGGACAAGAGAAACCACCAGAGCCCCCATACCTAACTTGTTGTTTACCTAGAGCCTGCCAAGCCTTGGCATAACTATTATGCCTCCTTGCATTATTGACACTTCCTCTTTTCTTCCTATTGAAAGGCCATCGAGCTTGGCCTTCCTCGTAATGCAGACCATGGTGCCTGTGAAAACCCCGGTTCCTCCGCTGCTCCGCCATTCTATATACGTTATTATTTTTCATATTACAAACAATATTAATATAAATTCAATATTAATATAAATTCAATATTAATAAATAAATAAAAATTATAGAATATTATTAGATATACTAAATTTTAAAAAACTAAAACTGTATTTCAAATAAAATATTAAAAATAAAAATACTGTTAAAAGAAAAATTATAACTTTTATATTAAAAATTACATCACCAAACTTAAAAAGTGAAAAATAAAATGACAATTTAAAGAATCTTTGGCAAAATGGTAACAAAATAATGAAAACTAAGGTTAAAGAAATCTATGCAATGTTAACTAATCAGGTGGACTTAACAGAGCATATGAATAAATCTTGGCAAATGAATCTAAACAAAGAACAATGGCAGAAAATATTTATGAAAAACTGGAAAGAGTTGGAGGCCAAAAAGGCTTGTTTCATATGGCTCTTGATCTTAAGAAACTTTCCTTTAAAACTAAAATGGATGATATAGATATTTGCACTCTATGTAGGAAGCCTAAATCAATATCTCATATACTTTTTTATTGCATTTTTGCTAAGGAAATTTGGAATATGTTCTACATTTCAATAATATCTAGGGAAAGAATGGGGACTTACTCCCTAAATTCATTCTCTTTACACAAAAGAACAATATGAGCAAAACTGATTCCTTATTCTGGTATATTCTTTCAACTAAAATTTTGTGGATAATTTGGAAAGCTCGGAATGAAGATCGATTTCAGGGAAGGAGGAGATTTCTTACTGAGTCCTATAAGGGACTTATCTTTTACAATGTTGCAATGCAAGTTTTCATCACGATGGAGCTCTTAAAGGAAAAGTTCTGGAAGTACCTAGAAAATAAAGAAACCACCATTGGCATCTTGGAAGTAAGATATGGGCACATGTGGCAGGAAGGTCAACCTGGTGCAGAGGTTTTCTTAAGGGCATTACAGGCTTTTAGGGAGGAATTAAATGCAGAACAAAAGAGAAACCCAAACAATAACAAGAACAAAGAGGTGATCATTGTGCTAATGGAGGGTCAGAAGAACTATGATCCTGGTCTGTTAGTGGAGGATTTGGTTGGTGTAGAGGATTTGGTATCGCTTGGTGATTCTAATAATACAACTCAAACTTCTTAGGAACCTGTCAGTGTTTTGCTTTTTCGCTTTTTGACTACCAGTGGTCTCTAGTCTGAGTCATATGTTGATCTTGTAACCATTGTAACTATGTTAACACAAAATTCTAGTATATTTGTAATTATTTATGGGGGGTATTTGATACTATTGTTATAGTGATGTATATTTTGTGCCTTCATGGGTTGGGCTAGTTATGTAAATCTTGTTTTTTGGGTCTATAACTTGGGACAAATTTTGCAGGGCTTCTTGTGATGTGTTGCTGATGCATATACTTTGATACATTTTGTATTGATCTCTCTATACTTAATACAAAAAAAATAAAATGAATTTATTCAAATATAAAAAGTCAATTTGTAATTTATTGATTTATTATAATAATTATTATTATTTGAAAAATATATATTTATTAATTGATTATTTATTATTATTATTATTATTAATTTAAAAATCTAAGTTTAAAAGAAAAAATAATTCTTATCCTATATTTTCTTTAATTTAAAGCTAAGATTGGATTATAACACAGTTGTTTTTTCTTTAATTATATATTATATTTTTTAATATTTTAGAAAATTTGACTTGAGATCATTTCAATTGTTTTGCATCCTTGTCTACAATTTTCAATTATCGATTTTCAAAATCAATTTGTGCACTTCATATAGGGAACACCTTCCTTGTAAAAATGTAATATCCTAAAAAGAAATTAGAAAAATCATGAACTTGTCTTCTTTTTTTGTGTTATACACATTGATAGATGCATGCAATCACTTATTAAATGCATTTGAATGTTTAATATTGATATATAACTTTTTTTAAGGGATGTAACTTTCCAATAACACTATAAAAATAATTGTATACATTATATGATAAGCTATGTTAAAAATGTATTATTCTTATATATATATATATATATATATGACTACAAAAATTGGGTAGTCCCCCTATAAATTGTAGTACGCCTTTAAACATTTTTCACGTGATCGGTGGCGTTGGTGTGACACACCTTCCAGTACCACAAGTTTGGGGGAAAATATTATTCTTAAATATTAAAAAATCATCTTATCTAGTGTTTGTGTTATAGATGCATGTAATCACTTATTAAATGCATATGAATATTTAATGCTTTTTTCAATATTGCAATTTGTTTTTAGACAATTTCAAGATATTGTATACAAAATGAACATTAAATATATAATGGTCGACTAAGATATTCAAATAAATAGTAAACATGTATTATAACAATATGAAAATACATGAATATCATGACCATATCTTATAAAAGATCGTATGAAAAGATCATTAAAAAATGAAAATTATATATTATTAATAATATTTTTACTAATTATTTGAATATAAGATAAACAAAATTAGAATTTAAATAATTTTACTACTCTACATTTATATTTACAATTATCCCAAAGCAAAATAAGGCCTTGTTCTAGAACAAAATCACATCTTAGAATTACAAATAGTAAAGGCTAGTTATAGCTCTTTCAAATAGAAAACATGGCACTACCAAACCCATCCCACATTGTCTTGGTCATGACAATGATATCAATTGATTGGAAGTGTTTAAAGGTTTGATTTGTCATTTTAATGTTCTACTGGTAAAATTCAATCTATGACTTTAAATGACTAATAGTCGTCATTGGTTTACTTAACAAGTAATTACAACTTTATTAAGAATTACAAATATTGATTTCCTCTTGCTTGCAACCATAACAATTACAATGCAATTCAATTGCTACCAAAATTGTAAAGGTAGTTTTGTGAAGTCTTAAGCATTAAGAGAGTTGCAATTCATTACATCATCCTTTAGTAGGTGTGTAGTGATCCTTATAAACAATTTTTTATATTTTTCAGTTTTTTCAAATATTTGCAGGTTAGATGTTGCATCCCATCTACCTCCCAAATGTATTATTAAGCCCATGAATATAATTTAAAGAAAATATTTTGAATTACTGTCAAATTAGTCAAGCATAGTTACAATAGTGGAAACAACCATAATAAAAACATAATGGGTTGTCTATTGTAAATTGAAAACAATATCTAAAGTATATTAAGCATCCTCCAATAAATGAAATTCAAAAAAAATAAAATTAAAATGTTATGTTGATTTTTGATTGTGATAATGTGAAGAAATACAAGTATGAGTCTTGTACAATGCATCTAATGTTACTACAAATTTAGGTATTGCACCAAAAAACCATTTTTCTTTGCATATGGTTAAATTATACACAAAAGAGGGAAATAAACCAATTACTAATGTCCACAAATGACCAAAACAAAATGATGAAAATATAAAGTACATCATATTATGATAGATTAGTAGCATCATATATATACAAATATTGTCTTATTGGTGATCTTTACATAAATGCTTAGGTTAGAGATCGATAAATTTTGGAAATGTTAAAAAAACTTACTCCATATATTTAAAAATAATATTTTTTTGCAAGATGAAATTACATTGTTGAATATTATGTTTAAGATACATACATTTGCAACATAACATAATGATTCTAATAAACACACATACCATTAATTAAATAGTTTTCATAACTCCCTACCCAAATTATAGTTGGCTAACCTTAAAGTAGAAGGGTGTTCACTTTTTTAATATATTGATAAGTTCTATGTTGCGCCTGTTTTTTCTACATCAATGTTGTGTTGGAATGTGTTGAGATGATGCTAATTGCTTATTGTCATTAATGGTTGTCATCGATGTCAACATATCTTGGTTGTTTGACCAAAGTTCTATTTTGGTGCCTTGGTGATCCAGATTGGCCTAGTTCCAGATGTCGTGTTGTAAAGATCTATTTTGGGTTGTATTTGTCCTGGTCCCATTCCTCTTGTAACACAATTAGATACATTATTTTGGGTCTGGACCGATTTGGTAGTTGGTTAACATGCTCTGGCACATGGTTTGCATTGTAACATTTATATCTTACTCTTTGGTTCCAGATATCATGTAGCATGTTGATTTGAGTGAGGAGACTATGTTTGGTCCACATTTCATTCCTCTCCACTGAGGTAATATTTTTGTGGTGACCTATTTCAAATTGTGCTTGGCTGACTTAGGAATTATGAAATTATGTTTGATCGACTTGAGTGAAGGCTTGGAATGGTATAAGTATAAGATGTTTTTGTTCGATGCAAGCAAGTGTGATGAATGCGAATTTGAATATCCAAACATTGTGAAGTGTGCGAAAGTGTATGACCGGAGGCAACAGACAATGAAATTCTATCCAATGTTGTTGGTGACAGTTCTTTCAATGGTGGATTTCCTTTCATCATCCTTCTATTGGAAGTGAGCCATTTTTTGTAGGCAGTGAGCCTTTTGTATCTTTGGGTATAATAGTCGAACAGTGAGCCTAATCAGCAGTTAGCTACCCTGTAGTGAACAACTTGGTAGTGAGCCCTTATAAAAATCACCTTAACCGATGTCACCTTAACCAGTGTTTTATAATTGAGAATTGGCATTCCCCATGCTTTTTCCCTTCTTGGGTTTCCATGTAAATTTTGGTGTTCTTTGTGCATGGTGTTATTGTGTGCTTTCATATTCATTAATATCTGTTTGATTTAAGTTTTCTTTGGATAAATTAAAATGAAGAAAATTGTTTGAGGATAATTGATTCACCCCCCCTCTCAGTTATCTAGACTATTTAACAATAGGTATCAGAGCTTAGGTTCCTCGAAGAAGAGCTTAACCGCTTGGGGTAGATCTAATGGCACACAAATTGACAATCCCTGTGTTTGATGGATCTGACTACAGTTTCTAGAAAGTGCAGATGAGAGGTTACCTGATCTCTCTTGGTTACAGGACTTGGAAAGTTGTTGAGACAAAATATGTTGAACCAACAAAAGGTGTTTCTACTATGGATGAAATTTTAGCCTATGAAGAGAATGAAAAAGCAAGGTATGCAATCTTTAGTGGACTGTCTAAAACTGATTTAACAAAATTTATTTCATTTGGCATCGCTTATGAAGTTTGGGAAAAGTTGAAAGAAATCTATGAAGGAAATGATAGAGTCAAATTATCAAAGAAGTTGACAGCTAAGCGCAGATATGAGAACTTGAGGATGGAAGAAGGTGAGGATATAGCAAGTTACTTTCAGAGGGTTGATAGTGTTGGGAATAGGATGTCATTTAATTGCAATCCTAAACATATTTCATGTATCTCCTAAGTCCTTAGAAAGTGTTCCCCAACACCAGGATTAGAAAGAGATTAAATTTGAATTAAATGAACATATAAATTGACATTTGTAATTAATTCTAAATGATAGGAACGTGTGGGGATGCCCAAGAAGAGCTCCTGCAAAATAGGAGCACATGGGGCACCCACATGGAAGGTGGAACGTACCTTGAGTTAAGTTGATTGTTTGGAGAAAAGATAACACTTCAGTAATGCATATAAAGATCCTAGAAGTTAGGAATTGATGTTTGCATGCATGGAGTTTAGTTCAGCTTAGTTATCTTCAATTACATGTAGTTAGTGTCAGTTGAATGCTAGTTGACTTCAATTGACTTGGAATGCATGACTAATGACTTGAGTTGCATAACAAATAACAAGTGATACATTCAATCAAGTGGGGATGATCAATCGTGCATCATGTTTGCATGAATTGATGGAGAGATATGTTTCAGTTAACAGAGATTGACTTGGACCCACCTTGGGCCCCCAAGTTGGCATCTTGGATTTAACACTTTTGCATGAGAAGATATTTTATAAGGCTGAGTTAAATGGGCCGATTCTTGGGCACCAACTTTAAGGAGGAGCTTACAAGATATCTTCGTAATCAATGTTGAGTTATGACTACAGTTTGGGATGCCCAAATTGATGAAGGACTTGGTTTGACATTGTTTTTCATGGAAGAACTCTACTTGCAAAGAATAGGCGTAGGTTTTGTGAGATAAGATCATTATTGTCTATAAATTGTAGCAAGTTGAAGAGAGTTTTATCAGATTTTATTGCAGGTTGTGAAGAAGAATTGTTGAAGGAAAAAGAAGCATCTCAAGCAAGGATTGATAAAGAATTATTGTAATCTTGTTCTAAGGTTAAATAATACAAGTACTATTGATTCTGGTGGTGGAGTTTTTCCCTGTAAGGGTTTCTCCACGGTATATGATCATGTGTCACTTCTATATTTTAGTCTTACTTTTCTACAATCTTTTGTCTACTTCTACAAATGGTAAAATGAATCTAAACAGATAATCATCCACAAGGAAAGTGTAACAAAGAACACTTAATTAGATCTATAGTATAATAGTTTTACAAGTTTTAAAGCTACATAATTACCTTCATTTTCAACATTTGGTATCAGAGCTAACAGTTGGGTAGAGTTTGGGGCACCTTTCTCTTAAAAGTTTGAAGGTTTTTTTGCTGTAGTGGGAGCTTTTACTATTGTGTTATTATTGATTTTGGAAAATAAGTTTGTTACAATGAGTTCTAATTCTCGCTTAGATATTGAAAGATTCAATGGATCTAATTATGAGATGTGGAAACTAAAAATGGAGGATCTCCTTAAAGAGAGAGAGATCAGTGATTAGCTATTGGTAATGAGACAAAGTCACCTACAACGATTTTAGATGAGGATTGGGCTAAGCTTGATAAGAAGGTAAGAGGGACCATAAGATTATGTCTTGTTGATGTTGTTCTCTTGAATTTTTGAGATGAAACTACTGCATATAAACTGTGGAAGAGAATAGGTGATATCTATCAAACCAAAAGTATTACTAATAAGTTATATCTGAAAAGACAATTGTATTCTTTAAAGATGAAAGATGGTGATTCTGTTGCAAATAATTTGAATGCTTTTAATTTGATTCTAAGTCAGTTAGCATTTGTAGATGTAAAGCTAGAAGATGAAGATAAATGCATTTTGTTACTTTGTTCTTTACCAGAATCTTGGGAAAATCTAATTGTTGCTATTAGTGGTAGTGGTGCAAATCCAAAGATGGACGGTATAATTCCTACTCTCCTATTAGAGGAGATGAGGAGGAAGTCTAAAACTGAAATCCAAGATGCCTTGTTTGTAAAAGGTAGGCCTAAGAAAAAGGAACCTAAGGGAGACAAGGAAGGGAAGGTTAAGTCTGAAGGACGGAGTAAGGAAAAGTGTTGGAACTGCGGGAAACCAGGACATGTGAAGAAGGATTGTAAGAACAAGAAAAATATTTTTGATTCTTCTACAAAGGAATCCTCGGATGATGGTAATCATGCATTGATCATTTCATGTAAAATGTTAGTGATGACTCTTTGCTTGATGTTAAAGAGTGATCTTCATGAAGAGGATGGTAGTCATGATGCCATGTGTAGCTCGTACCATGGTTTAGTGGGAGTTGTTGGCAGTGGCGTGGATGCATCATTGGTAAGGTTATCTTCATGTGATTGGGGATATGTTTTTTCTTGGTTTAGAGTGGTAGCTATTATGTCATGGTTTACTCTTGATATGCGTTTAGAATTTGGCATGGTACTTGTTCTCTTGAGACTAGGATGTTTATGTATGTTACGGTGCATGTGATCTCCTTGGAGGAGATGGTTAGATCATGTTGTCATGTTTATGTTCTTGATTCATGGTTGGAGCTTTGACATTGATCTTGTGTAGTTCTCTTATGTATTGGTTACATTAATCATTTGCTTGATTACTTCATGATAGTGCTATGTTGCATTTGGAGTTTGGCATGGATTGGTTGGTTACAGTTCCTCATGGATACTTGGAGATATAGGTGAGGCTTGAGTTCTCTTATGGTAAGAGATATATGTTGGAATGGTAACTTGTAAGAAAATATTTTTCAACAGTAAAGACCGAAAAGCCTACACCTTGGTTGGATGTGAGTTCAACACACTCAGCGGTTTCACATGCCTCCAAAGAGGCAGTTTGGTTAAAGAGACTTGGGAAAGGTATTGGTTTTAATTGCAAGTAAGTTAAACTTGAATGTGATAGTCAAAGTGCTATTTGTTTAGCCAAAAAATCCTATGTATCATGCTCGTACTAAGCATGTTGATGTTCAGTATCACTTTGTGTGAGAAATGGTTGAGAGTGGGAAGGTATTAATTGAGAAAGTTGACACTTTGATTAATGTTGTAGATTATCTTGTGAAACCAGTTCCTACAGATAAGTTCTTTTGGTTTTGAGTATTAATCATTTGCTTGGAGCTTCATGATTATGCAAGTTGCATTTGAATTTGGCATGGATTGGATTAGTTGGTGCAAGAAGGCCATTGGCCTTGAGTCCTGTACTTGATTTATAATAATAATTCCTTGTTTAGAATACTTGCAATGTATAATGTCAAGTGGGAGAATGTTGGGAATAGGATGCCATTTAATTGCAATCCTAAACATATTTCATGTATCTCCTAAGTCCTTAGAAAGTGTTCCCCAACACTAGCATTAGAAAGAGATTAAATTTGAATGAAATGAACATGTAAATTGACATTTGTAATTAATTCTAAATGATAGGAACATGTGGGGATGCCCAAGAAGAGCTCCTACAAAATAGGAGCACATGGGGCACCCACATGGAAGGTGGAACCCACCTTGAGTTAAGTTAACTGTTTGGAGAAAAGATAACACTTCAGTAATGCATGTAAAGATCCTAGAAGTTAGGAATTGATGTTTACATGCATGGAGTTTAGTTTAGTTATGGTTAAGTTATCTTCAGTTGCATGTAGTTAGTTTCAATTGAAAGATAGTTGACTTCAATTGACTTGGAATGCATGACTAATGACTTGAGTTGCATAACAGATAAAAGGTGATACATTCAGTTAAGTGGGGATGATCAATCATGCATCATGTTTGCATGAATTGATGGAGAGATATGTTTCAGTTAACAAAGATTGACTTGGACCCACCTTGGGCACCCAAGTTGGCATCTTAGAGTTAACACTTTTGCATGAGAAGATATTTTATATGGCTGAGTTCAGTGGGCCCATTCTTGGGTGCCAAATTTAAGGAGGAGCTTACAAGACATCTTCGTAATCAAGGTTGAGTTATGACTTCAGTTTGGGACGCCCAAATTAATGAACTTGGTTTGACATTGTTTTTCACATAAGAACTCTACTTGCAAAGAATAGGCATAGGTTTTGTGAGATTAGCTTTGCGCTTTGTAATTGTAAACTCTTTGGAGTTTACAAGGCTCATTATTGTCTATAAATTGCAGCAAGTTGAAGAGAGTTTTATTAGATTTTATTGCAGGTTGTGAAGAAGAATTTTTGAAGGCAAAAGAAGCATCTCAAGCAAGGATTGATAAAGAATTATTGTAATCTTTCTCTAAGGTTAAATAATACAAGTAATATTGATTATGGTGGTGGAGTTTTTTCCCATAAGGGTTTCTCCACGATATATGTTGTGTCATTTCTATATTTTGGTGTTATTCTTCTACAAATGGTAAAATGAATCTAAACAGATAATCATCCACAAGGAAAGTGTAACAAAGAACACTTAATTAGATATACAATATAATAGTTTTACAAGTTCTAAAGCTACATAATTACCTCCATTTTCAATAGGCAGTGCAGTAAATGAAATCAAAAATCAAGGAGGAACTCTGACAGATGAAGATGTGATGGAGAAGATTCTGATGACCCTGAAAAAGAGCTACAGTGACAAGATCTCAGCGATTGAGGAAGTTTATGATCCAAAGAAATTCACTAGAGAGCAACTATTTGGCACCTTGACTGCATTTGAAATGAGGAAATTTAGAAAGGAAAAGGAGAAATCTGAAACAACCTTCAAAGTCACAAATTCAAAAGATTATCTAGATAGTGAAAGTTCAAAGGAGTTGGAAGCAAATTTCACAAGGAAACTAAAGAAAGCTACTAGAAAGTACAAAGGTATGTTACCTCTTAAATGCTTTACATGTGGAAAGATTGGTCATTTAGCAACTAAGTGTCCAGAGAAAGGAACAAGGAAAAAGTTTGAAAAGATCAATAAAAAGGCCTATTATGTCAATGAGAATGTTGTTATTTCAAATGGTGAATTAGATCATGAGGATTGTTTGTTTTTTGGTGGAAAAGGACGAACCTAGATTTGATATCTCTAATATTTGTCCTGAAGCTACATTGTTTGTTAAAAGAAATAGAGATGAATGGTTGATTGATAGTGGATGTTCAAATCATATGACTGGTGACAAAAGTAAGTTTGTGAAGCTTGAGAAATATGATGGAGGTTCTGTCAGATTTGGTGATGATAAAACAACACAGATTGTTGGAATTGGTTCTATTGCCTTTGATGGAAAACATAACATTGACAATGTTTACTATGTGAAGGGATTATATCATAATCTTTTGAGTGTTGGACAGATGTGCGAAAATGTTGGCTATAATGTGGTGTTTTAGGATGATGGTTGTGAGATATGGAATTATTATTGCAGCTGGAAAAAGAAAAAATGGGAATATGTATCAACTAGAAGGAGCTACAGAAAGTTGCTTAGTATCTTAGTCCAATGATAGTTGGCTTTGGCATTGGAGGATGTGTCACATCAACTTTGACAATTTGATAAGGATAAGCTCATCAAGAGCAGTTAGAGATTTTCCAAGATTGACCAAACCAGACAACACTATTTGCAAAGGATGTTAAGAAGGAAAGCAGACCAGAGAAACATTCAAAAGAAAAGAAGAATCATCTACTATATTTTTGGACCTTATACACATTGACCTATGTGGTCCAACCAAAAAAAGAAGCTTACAAGGTGAGATATTTCATGCTTTTAATATATGATTATTCTAGACTAACTTGGGTTGCATTTTTAAGAGAAAAATCAAAAGCTTTAGAAAAATTCAAGATTTTGAAGGCAAGAGTTGAGAATGAAGTTGACAGAAGGATCAATTATTTATGATCTGATAGAGGAGGAGAGTTTACTTTTTACGAGTTCCACAAATTATGTGAAAAACATGGCATTAAAAGGCAGCTATCTGCCCCTAGAATGTACCTCAGCAGAATGGTGTAGTGGAAAGAATGAACTGGACAGTTCAGGAAGTAGCCAAAACAATGATCATGGAAGCAGAATTACCACAGGTCTACTGGAGAGAAGCAATACACACAATAATATACAATCTTAATAGAGTATTGTTCTAGAGGAAATATGGAAAGACATCATATGAGCTATGGCATGGAAGAGCTTCCACAGTAAAGTACTTCAAAAATTTTGGAGGCAAATGCTACATCCAAAGAGATGAGGACAATCTTGGAAAGTTTTATAGCAGAGCTGATGAAGGCATATTTATGGGTTACTCTACAAGAAGCAAAGAATATCGGTATTACAACAAGAGACTGAATAAGATTGTTGAAAGTGTGAATGTGAAAGTAGATGAAGATGTTCAAAGAAATCATGAAAGGAACATTGAATATAAATTAGATAACTTGAGTGAAAAAGGAGAAAAGATAAGAAAGAAGAAGAAGAAGAAGAAGAAGAAGAAGAAGAAGAAGAAACAAAGGAGGCTCTAACAACTACAACTAAAACTCCAAGGTATGTACAGAAAAATCACTCAAAAAACTAGATCATTGGAGATAAGAATAAGGGAATCACCACAAGAAGTAAAGCTGCTCAAGAGCAAGTATTATTGTGTCTACTATCAGAAATTGGGCCAAAAATTGTAGAAGAAGCATGTAATGATCAGAATTGGGTGAAGGCAATGAAAGAAGAACTTGATCAAATAGAGAAAAAATAGACTTGCAAACTTGTGCCCAGACTGACAAACAAAAATGTAATTGGAACTAAGTGGGTGTTCCGAAAAAAGTTGGATGAAAACGGAAAGGTAATGAGAAACAAGGTGAGATTGGTTTGCAAAGGTTACACTCAGATCAAAGGTATTGACTTTGATGAGACCTATGCCCTTGTTGCCTAGAAGGAAGCGATTCAAATATATTTGGCTTTTGCAACTTTTAAGGATTTCAAAGTCTATCAAATGGATGTAAAATCTACATTCTTGAATGGAGAATTGAAGGAAGAAGTTTACATTGAGAAACCAGAAGGATTCAAGTCCAAAAGTGACCCAGATGTTGTTTGCAAGTTGAAGAAAGCAAGTTATAAGGTTTGAAGCAAGCACCTAGAGCCTAGTATGGCAGATTAGACAAGTACTTGATTCGACAAGGATTTTAGAAGGGATCTACTGACAATAATTTGTACTACAAAACTCACTCAGATCAAATGTTGATTGTTGTGGTTTATGTTGATGACATAATTTTTGGAAGAAATGATGATATGTGTAGAAAATTTGCAAATGAAATGAAGAAGAAATTCAAGATGTCTATCATAGGTGAGTTGAATTTCTTCCTTGGACTACAAGTAAACTAGAACAACAAAGAAATATTTATATCTCAGTCCAAGTATACCAAAGAGTTGTTGAAGAAGTTTGGGTTGGAGAATTCTATATCGGCTTGTACACCTATTGTTACTAGATGCAAGTTGACAAAAGAAGATGATTCATCTAAAGTTGATGCAAGTATGTACAGGTCAATGATTGGAGGATTGTTATATTTGACTACTACCAGACCAGAAATTATGTATGTTGTTTGTTTAGCAGCCAGATTTTAGCAAGAACTAAAGGAATCACGTGTTGTTGCAGTAAAAAGGGTCTTTAGATACTTCAAGGTTATAGAAGACATGGGATTATGGTATCTAAAGGACTCATATTTCACGTTGATAGCTCATATTAATGTTGATTGGGCCGGATGTGTTGATAGCAGGTGAAACACAAGTGGTGGAGCTTATTTCCTTGGCTCCCGATTGGTTGCTTGGTCAAGTAAGAAATAAGATTCTATATCTTTATCTACTATTGAAGCTAAATACATCCTAGCATCCTCATGTTGCACTCAAATACTGTGGATGAAACAAATACTGAAGGATTTTGGCATATCATTTGATGAACTGGTCTCAATTATGTGTGATAATACCAACACAATAAACATTTCCAAGAATCTGGTACATCATTCTAGAACAAAGAATATATCCATAAAATATCATTTCCTGAGAGAGAAGGTGTTGGAAAATGAATTAAAACTTGAATATGTACCTACAAAAGAGCAGATTGCAGATATTTTCACAAAACCATTAAGCAAAGATACTTTTGAGTATCTCTGAAAAAAGTTAGGGGTTCTGCCCTCTCCTAGTCTACAATAACATGCACCGGGGTGTGCATTGGTCCAGGGTATTATATGCTCATTTTTATCTGGATCAATGTTTGGTGGCTTCCTCATAGGGGGAGCGGAGTAAGTTTTTCAAGGGGAGTTTTTCCCTTTGTCTTTGATGTCAAAGGGGGAGAAGGAAAGAAGATAAGATGGTCCTTGATATTGACATTAAGCTATTTGGTTTGTTATTGATGAATGTTTCCATCAATGACAAAGGGGGAGATTTTTGGAATGTGTTGAGATGATGCTAATTGCTTGTAGTCATTAATGGTTGTCATTGATGTCAACATATCTTGGTTGTTTGACCGAAGTTCTTCTTTGGTGCCTTGGTGATCCAGATTGTCCTGGTTCTAAATGTCATGTTGTAAAGATCTATTTTGGGTTGTATCTATCCTAATCCCATTCCTCTTGTAACACAATTAGATACATTCTTTTGGGTCCAGACCGATTTGGCAGTTGGTTAACGTGTTCTGACACATGGTTTGCATTTTAACATGTATATCTTACTCTTTGGTTTTGGATATCATGTAGCGTGTTGATTTGAGTGATGAGGCTATGTTTGGTCCATGTTTCATTCCTCTCCACCGCGAGAATTTTTTGTGGTGACCTATTTCAAATTGTACTTGATCGACTTAGGAATTATGAAATTATGTTTAGTTGAATTGAGAGATTATGAAGGCTTGGAATGGTATAAGTATAGGATGTTTTTGTTCAATGCAAGCAAGTGTGATGAATGCGAATTTGAATATCCAAAAATTGTGAAGTGTGCGAAAGTGTATGACCAGAGGCAATAGACAGTGAACTTCTATCTAGTGTTGTTGGTGATAGTTCTTTCAGTGGTGGATTTCATTTCATCATCCTATTAGAAGTGAGTTGTTTTTTGTAGGAAATCAACCTTTCTCTTTTGGCAGTGAGCCTTTTTCTATCTTTGGCTATAATAGTCGGGTAGTGATCCCAACCGACAGTGAACAACTTGGCAGTGAGCCCTTGTAAAAATCACCTTAGCCAATGTCACCTTAACTGATGTTTTATAATTGATAATTAGCATTCTTCGTGGTTTTTTACTTCTTGGGTTTCCACGTAAATTTTGGTGTTCTTTGTGCATGGTGTTGTTGTGTGCTTTCATATTCATTAATATTTGTTTGATTTAAGTTTGCTTCGGATAAATTAAAGTGAAGAAAATTGTTTGAGGATAACTGATTCACCCCCCCTCTTAGTTATCTGAACTTCTTGAGTTCCCTATAACTTCAAAAGGAGATGATAATCTTAATTTATTCTTGTCCAACAAAAACCTAGCTACACAATCAACATTATCTTTAAAATTATTCCTCACAAAAATAAAGCAACTTCATTTCATAACACCTCAACTATTCAATGTCAAAATATGTATTTTGGATGACCATCTTGCAAGAAGTCTTTGAGATTTGCTAGCATACATGCTAGCACACAAAAATAAAGAATTTTTTTTTTGGGAGTTCATGGTGGCAAAAAACTTGTATTTGTATGTTTACATGGTATAAATATAAGAGGTTCCACAAAAACAATAATTTTTGACAAATCTAGCAAACAATAGAGCTAAAATGGGACTCTTTTCCTTTTCAATCCCTTGTAGAATATGATGTTGAAGATATGCAATTATTAGATATCACACAGCTTAGATAACTTGATTTTTTTAAGTAGCAACCTCATCTTAAAACACAACTAACCAACTTGACAAATTATAGTTGATGTTGTAAGTAACTCTAAAAAGTTTTGTGTTAATTTTAATATGAGAGCTATACATGAACAAAAATCTAAAATAATTAAGGAATGCAAGAGTTTCACTTATGTACCCTTATTTGCATAACCACAAATAACATGAAATGATACTACTTATTGCACTTTAATAAGGCTCGCACAATTTAAGACGTTGAATTGGTAAGATATCCTAAAAGCATATTTTTGATATTTAACATTCATGTGTACACTAGTTTCCCTTTCAGTTCCAAATAAAATAATTTAAAATAAATATCTAAAATTTGTATTCACTATATTTATAAAACAATAGTCCCTAAATACAAGTTCCTTGTTTTATGGGACAATCCCTCAATTCAAGCACAATCTTTGGAACAAAAGTAAGAGTAGATTTTCATTATAATTTGTATAGTTTCTTTTTGCAAACATAATCTTTGGAATAAAAATAGAACAACTTCACATTATTAATAGGTCAATTTTGACCTTGATATTTTTGTAAATTTGATGAAGCTTGTGAAATTTTTGATACAAATCAAGTAATTTATTCAAAACTTTATAGAAGGGGAACAAATGAGATTTTACCCTCTTATTTGTGCAAAATATTTTTTATTATTAATTTAGCTTTCAAAGGGCTTAAACAAAGATCAAATAAGTCTTATTTTCTAATATGGTAAGTGTTAACTCTTCAAATTTGCACCCTTGCCAAGTTTTTAGAACTCAGCAAATTTGGAGCGACATGGGAACACTCTTAGGCTATGGGTCACCTAAGCTTGGAGTGGATCTCCAGATAAGGTTGGCTCCTAATTGGTGTCACCTAAACTATTTCTTGTTAGGAAAAGGGGAGAAAACATGAAAAGAAAACTAAACCCCTATGGTGATGCACCTAAATGTTTCCAAGCATAATATTGTTTCTTTTACACACAAGAATGATCAACAACTTAAACAGTGGCTTACACAACTCAAAACTTCATATGTCTTTGCTTCAGTGCTTCATAACTAGGCTAAAAATGTCAAGGACAACATCTAGAAGGAAGTAAAAATGTTTTCACAACTTAGACTATTTCCTAAACTAACTCAATACATGTTATGACATGCAATAGTTCATATTAACTGCATAAAGGAAAAGAAAATAGGACAAAATCAAAGGGAAAACAGTTCCACCATAGATTTCATCAACCATTTTAAAATATTTTACAATAAAACACCAAAATGAGAAGGTAAAATAGATTAACTTATTCATCAAAAGGTGTTACAACTATTGTACATGCTTGTAAATGAGTCCCAATGCTATCTCTTGTTGAAGAAGCTCCAAAATAAGCTACAATGCATGTTGGAAAAAGAAAGAACTAACTTTAAAAACTCTGTTTGAAGTTACTTATGCATTTTTTCAAACTACTACCCACACATGTCCTTCTAGAAACTTCGGTCAGATGCAGCAGAAAGGCCAAAAAAGAACCTTCCAAAATGCCATCCAAATGCAAAAAGTTCAAGCCAAGACCCAAGTCACACCAAAATCATGACAAAATTGCCTCCAATAGGTCCATTCCCTCCAAAATCAATCAAAATACAATCCACACACCATTCTCATGTTGGTCAATCATCATTATGTCTCCAAGATGTTTTGACCCATGTTTTTTGTGTGTTTGCAAAAGCCTCCATCTTATTTTGCATTTAAATAACACTTAATTAAGTGGCTTATAACTACACCACTTAGCTAAATTTTTTACATTTTCAAACAAATGCAAAGGCATTGAATTACACCTAATTTTCTTCAAAAACCAGAAAATAACTAAGGCATAAAGCCTAAGTTAGCAAAATACATGAGGAGCCAATAATTATACGGTTTCCTCAAAATCATAAGAAAACTAAAAGCACATAATCACATGATTTTATCAAAAATCATAAAAGAAATCTAAGGCACATATGATAAAGTCATAAAAAATACTAAGGCATTAGCATTGCCTAGGTATGCAAAATGTGGAAAAGATTTAACAGCATGAAGGGTATTAACCAAGGCATCTGATTTTCTAATCAAAACTAGAAAACCTCCTAAGACACAATTGTTCGTGAGGCATAAGCCTAGGTTCGGCATAGATACAAAGACAAACACAAGGCATTAGTGAAGGATTTTTTGGACTTAAAACAATGATAAAAATCCCATTTGAATTAGGGCACAATGAAAACCTAAACACACAAAGTGTGCCCAAAGAAAAACAAAGCATTTCATTTCATTTGAGCCTCCTTCTGGAAATTTTGTGAAGCCGACCTACTAGGGTTTCTCAAGGAAAAACCATGGCAGATTCTTACCATTTCAGAGGCATTTTTCTCACAAAACCTGGCAAAACATGACTCCCAGATGTTGTGGTAAGCATTCAATGAAATTATTTTGTTGTTTTATTTCTTTTCCTAAAGAAAAATTTGCTCGAGTTCAAGCCTTCTTGCATAAAAATGAATGCATTTTCCTACTTGCTCTGTAATTATAATGCATTTTCCTGTAAGAAAGTTTGCATTTCCCACTCCCAAGGTCATGGCCTTGCATTTTTCTCTTGGTATTTTGGCTTCATAGCCATGACTACACATTTCCTCTTGTGGGTTACAAGGCATTCACTTGTAGGGTTTTTTGGTATTCAATGTATTTGTTTGTTGTGACCGCCATGGTCATTATCTGTAAAACTCGACCACCATACCCATTCTAGGTCTACACTTCTAATGTTGAGGGCTTCACTTTCTTGAAAATACATGCGTTTATGCTTTGATTCATCGCTCCTCATGATTTCAACAGTTCCTTTGACTGAAACTATTATTAAGTGTTGACTATCTTCTATTCTGGACACTTTTTTGGTCTTCTGGCATGCATTTTTTTGCTCACATTCCACCACCGTTGCACCTGATAAAGAGGACTATAACTACTCCTTATAGATGTGTTTACCATTTCCTTAGGTTGTGATAAAACCATGCAAGATTATAGTGTGAATGAGATTTCATGAGAGGTTGATCAGTTGAAACAAAAGTTATCCCAATCAACTATTCCACAAGACAATGTTGTTGTGTGAAGAAAAAATGGTCTACAAAATTATTCAATTCCATTGCACAGTATGGGTATGATTCAAAGACTCTATACATCTTTTCATTCCTTCGTGAACACCACCTTTTCCTTTTAAAACTCTCTCAACACTGCTCTCTGTGTGATACCCATTTATCATTAGTTTCTGCCCTATTGAGTGGGATTTCCTTGCACATAGCTATAAAGATAGGAATTTATGCTATTGAAGTCCCAAATGCTTACTATTCATTCTCTTTGTTTGGTTGTTGGAAATATGCTTGAAGGCACTACTTTCATATGATGACTCATCATTGAAATTACAAAATTTGACTATTATCTCTCAAAATGTTAATACATGTATATTCCTCATGAACACTCTGCAAACTGAATTTTACTTAGAGGTAAGAATCAACTTTCAATAGTATGAGCTATATATCCTTGTATGCATATGGATCTAGATGGCAGCAATATGTAATTGACCATAGATTCCAAAAGCTAAAAATTTCTTATTGCAACATGGAAAACTCTATCCTATCGATGATTAAAGCTTCCCTCAATGATAAAATATTTTGTGTGAGAAGGTGCAATTCATTCAATCATCCATATAGTTTCTTGTAATCATGTCAGTGAATAAGTGTAAGCATTTTCTCTAGTTTGTTTGGTAAAGTTGTATTGATCTTGATACAAGCACTGGTTTTCATAAGAATAGCTCAAACAAAACATCTCAACAATTACCTCAGTGAGACCAAGAATAGATGAGACTTTGGAACACAGATTGGGATCACAATTGCATCTCATTGCAATAGACAGTGCATGTATGCAATCCTTTGTCCTGCCATGAAAGTCTAATAAGTGAGCAGCTATCATAGCTGCAATCAACTACCTCATAATAATCCTTATGAAGAAAACAAAAACATGCTCATTATTGCTGCCTCCAAATTTCATTGCATTGACACTCCTCCAATTATGCTTTGTCGCCCTTTCTGTGACTTTATGAAAACCTCTTGATTGCAGATGTCTTCTTGATCTCTATGCTTCATTATTGACTGCCATGCATGTTTCTTTAGCACTGCCATATCCTCTCTATAATTAAACTTGATGCATATAGTTGTCTTCACAAGTCATGAGAATTATGACTTTCCTTTTGGTGTTGTGTGGATTTTTCCTACTTCTGAGATTTGAAAAGAATAGCTATAGCGGGTTTGTTCTTTATTGAGTGCCTGACTATTCTTGTTCACTATTCTTGACTCACTGCACCTTGTCTGATTGTTTTGAACTTGTTTCAAAACATTTGCATTTATACTTGTCACTGATTTAGTCACTACACTTATCTTGTTTTAGATGAATATGAGACTTTGGTTTTAATATGGTCACTGCTTAATCAACAATATCAACACTGTTCCATTTTGTGAACTTTTATCTTTGTTCATTGTTGCACTGTTATGCTCATTCTATCTTTGTTGACTGCCATGGTCATGCTCTTCATGCATTAAGATCACTGTGACTGGTACATCATCTTGATGCATTTATTGTTTGATACAAAGTGTGCACTATAGAGGTATTGTATTCTGACCCTAGACCCCTTGTTGTCCCATCTTTTTTGAATTTCACTATCCTTGTATCCTTTTGTTAAATAGAATCATGACCATTGTAGACTGCTTACTTGGTGATTGTCATGTGATAATCTCCTTTCTTGCAAGATTTCCCTTGCATGACCACACTGTCATAGCAAAAGATAGAGTGAATCTTCCATGTAATATCATTTCTATATCATTTTATGACCTATCATTGCTCCATGTAGCTCATGACAGCTCCTGATAGGACTTGATCTAGCTCTTCTACCATTGTGATTATCCATAATTGAACTTGATGCACCAATGCTTCAGTCTTCATATTTCTCTCGTTAAAGACATCAATGATGACAATGAAATACAACTCATATCACTATTTAAATGGAATTTGGATCCACTTAAAAAGATTGAAAGACATATCCAACAAAGTAAGATTTCTAAGAAGAAATGACCGCCCCTTTGATCAGCATGATGGCAGCCTACTGTTTGGTTCATTGTGAAATGATGAAGAGTAATCTTTCTTGATAATTCAACAGTTTTGTTGCATCTTTTGAATCTGATAATAAAATTTGATCAACTGGTATGATTCCATAATGATTTAATGCGTCGAGAATAAGTTTATCATTAATTTGATCAAGTTGCTCAATTTCCTATCCCTCCTAAAACACAAGAGGGTAGTATGTTGGGCTCAACATTGTGGGAGCCAAATTTTACTCCACATGTTGTAAATAGATGAAACAAAATAGTAACAAAGATCTATCATATATCTGCATAAGGAGAAAACATGTTAGATAAACAGAGCATATGATAGATGTGTTTGATAACTCTTTTGTTTTCTTGGACATCTATAATATGCTAGCTATTTTAATGTTTGTAAAGATAAAATTATATGTTTATGGATGTTTGCACATATTTTGATTGGAGATCCTTCATTTCTCTAACAACACTCTTCTCACAGATGCAGGAAACCTTGGAGCAGCAAGGGAAAACAATTAATGGAGGCTAGATGGGCAGGAGGATTGAAGCTGATATAGGGCAACTCAACTAAGATCATCATTTAGGAAATGATGGGTCCCCTTTTTCTTTATCTACATTCTTTCTTTATCTGTAAATGTATAGTTTTTTCTTTATATGCATTAAAATAGTTAGCTCGGCTTGTAAGGGACACTATACACTTATGATCATCAATAAAGACTACATTTACAATAAATGTTGACTCTCTTTTCTATTGTATGCAACTTGCATAACTGTAATAATGCAATCTTTTGATAATATCTTTTATGCACATGGATGAAACTTAGCAGAAAATGATATGTACCTTTTATCATTTAAATGCAAACACAATCATAAGTCTACCTGATTTAGTTGGAAGCAAAAATAGGTAATAGTAAGTAAACTCCAAATCTAACCATTTCTAATTCGCACCTACTTTGTCAAACTATAATAAACTCACATGTTCTTTCTTTGTCACTTCCCCACCATACATATAATAAAATGCACATAGGAAGAAGTTGCAATTGAAATGGAAAAAAAATTATGTCAAAACTTAAGATTAATACATAACATCATATTATTTGCTACAAATACATCACATCTTACCCTTTTAAATCTTATAGTAGATGACCAAAAAAAATCATGTCAAAGAAGAGAAAGTGCATAAGATGGTAAATAACTCAAACTAATAAATTCAAATCCTTATTCTACACCTATTGCAACCTCTAGATTAAGCTAAATGATTGTGCATAAAAGATGAAAGAAACTAAGAGTCTCTCACCACAAGCCCTTTGTTGCATCAATTGGTGGTTTTTCTTAAAGTAGATTTGTGATTGAGAGGATGTAAGACGCTCAAATTAATAGCATAACATTGTCTTCAAAGAATTCTTGAAAACAACTCATATGATGAATAATTTATAGACTTCGAGGATGTATGATCAATGGTTGAGATTGATTTGGGAGATCAATGGAGGAAGTTGATAGGGAGGATCAAATGCATGAGAAACACTTGGTGATTGAAGGATTGGATTTGTGAGGATGATTGGAGGAAGTGATACTTTGTGATTGGTGCACATGAGAAAGTCCATGATCCAAAGGATTTGAAAGGCTAGGATGTTTTTAAAATGGGATCAAAAGGACCTTTTCTAGAATCTTGTATAGGGCTAGGATTTTCTTGGAGGAAATTGAGGGTGGGGATTTCAAAAGTGTTCTTTTATAAATCTAAAATTCTTTTTTAAATTCATGCAATCTTGAGCCTTATACAAGGTTGACTTGGCTAATGATGTCTAAAATTGTGCAAGTGATTAATTAGTTAACCAATTATTTTTTAGACTTCTAATTATTTGAGAGAGAGTTTGAGAATTAAATAAATGAATTGTATTTATTTAATTTTTATGGGATATTAATGATGAACTTAACATTCAATGACTAACTTTTTCACAGTCACACTCTTTGATACCAAACTGGTGCAAGTCAAACCCTCACACCCTTCATGTGCCTTCTCATACTCTCCAATCAAACTAAGAAACACAGTTCTTCTCCCAACCACACATAAAAGACTTCTATAGTTTACTAACAAAACAATAATAGGAACTATAAAGGTTAACACAAAACAATAATGATAGAAAGTTCAAGAATGTAATCACACTCTCAGTAAGTGACAAAAATCTGCACACACATACAACTTAACTTCAAGCTGACAAGAACTACTTAAACCCAACAAAATAAATAAGAGACAAGCTTCAACATGCACAATCAATAGACAACAATAACCTTTAAGCATTGATTTATTCATTCAACATTGATGATTACATTTGACAACACGTTATTCACAAACTACATGCCTAAAACTTGTTTTGGCCCAACATACTTTCTAGCACCACTTTCACACATGTTTGCCCTGTTTGCAACTCCATTTGCAATGTTCTTGTTATGTCTGCCTTCTCTTCATGCATATACATCCTTCTTCTCAACCCCTTTTAGGAATTTACGTCCATCCTCCTCTCTACTTACTTCCCTTCTCTTCAAATCATCTCCCCCGTGCTATTAATCTTCAACATGACTTCCTTCTAATTTCAAACAGTTTGATATCCGCCCAGTTCCCCTATGCAATGCCTCTATTGAACCTCTTCACGTGGCCTCCTATCACGGTATCTTTCTTCCTCTATGCATCCATGCTTATCTTCAAAAATCTATTATGCAACCTGACATCCTTTTTGTTCGACCTTTCATCCTTTGTTCGGCCTTTCTTTGTTATCTTTCTATCAGCCATCTCCAGATTGGCCTCTATTCTGAATTGGCCTTCTTTGATTAGCCTTCGCTACTCTCCATGACCGAGCCAACCCCACCATCTTCCATGCAATTCCTCTTAACAAAGTTTAACTTCCCATTCTTTTCATTGTCCATAACTGAATCTAAACTATTCTTGTAAACCGTCTCCATCGTCTCTCCAACTATTCAACTTCTCCAATTGTCACCGATGCATCTTCTTTTCATCGAACCATCTCTTCCCCTGCTAATATTTTCCCAAATATCTACAACTTATTCTTGTAATTACTCATTGATTATCGATTATCCATTTCCTCCTGCCAAAGGAAAGCATACCAATTTATTTAACTTCCTACCCGTGTGGCAACAAGAGCTACATTTACCCAAACAAAACTGAAATAAAATGAAACAAAATAAAATTAAAGGGAATAACCTAATGCCCCTGCATCAATGTTGGAAGGAGATATATGTAGGATGAATCAAGTAATGTTAGGATATGTTCAAATTCAGGTTTCTAAATTTTTCTCCTCTTTGAGATGGTGTTGCAACTAAGAGAACTAACACAATTTCAAAGATAGATAAACTATAGTGATTTTCAAAAGAGATGGGATTGGTGGAAAGATGCCTTAGTCATTGAAAGGGGGGGCAATAAAGAGGAATGAGGTGTGGATGTACCCTTGAGAAGATACGTGGGTTTGAAGAACATGGGTGTGCTATCAAAATGGATGAAGAAGATGTTAGGAAAGATGCTTATCTGATGAGTGGGGAAGAAATATGGGGATAGAAGCGGATGCTAATAATGGAAGAATGGATTGGAGGATTAAAGATAGAATTAAATGAAAGGATCAATAGATTAGGATGAGAATTTGGGATATGGAGTGGTGGACGATATGAATGGATGGGGTAGGATAGCCATGCTAGTTGAGAAAAATGGAGTTTGATGTAGCACTTGATATTGTGCACTAGGGTATAAAGCCATGGTGACAATGTGTCATGTGTATAAAAGAATCACTCAAAAGAAAAAAGTGTAAGTAATCATATGTCATATCATAGTATAATTTCATTATGTTGGTATACTATAAGGACCATTATAGATGCAAAAAAAATTATAACATACACACATAAGCAAGAAAGCATACACAAACAATATAAAGATAAACAAGGTTTTGTCCCTACTCAAGCTAAAGGTTGATGAATGATTGATGATAAAATCATTGTTGATATGGGAATAATATATCCCAAGAGAAACATAAGGATTGGGAATAATATATCTCAATGATGATAATTCAATTAGAATTGATCAAGGTTTACAACAAGGTTGGGAACAAAAATGATAGATCCTTTTAGATGACGTGATATATTTCTTGGAAAGATTGGCGTGGATTAGGATTGGTAGCATTTGGATGGACTAATTTTTTGTTACTTAGGATTTTCTATATTATATTTTGTGTCAATAGTTGATTTCTTGGAACTAGTGGCAAGGGAAAACCAATTCTAGAGACAAGGATGGTGTGTACGAGGGATTACTTGGTGGGTAGGAGCAAGGGGGTTGGATTGATGGATGGAGGGGATCAAGATGAATTTTTGAAGGGTTCAATATGTTATCTCTAAGGAATATATCACATAATATTAATATGTTCCACTCTAGATATGTCACTCATGACATTGTGCACTAAGGCTTGAGATGACATGTAGGATTTTGTGTGAAAGATTAAGTACATCAAGAGATTTCTAAAGCATGCTCCAATAATTCCCCTATCCTTATCAAAGATCAAAATATGGAAGGGAGCATGAATTGGGTATGATGGTGTAGATATGCAAATTTAATGGATGGCTATTGATAGGGTGAGATAAATGGGATGGGAGAGGTTTGCCGCCAAGTGTAGGATGCTCATAGATAGTGGATTTATATGCGATGATTAATAATGATTTTCATCATGGTACATGTCCAAGGTGCCATGGGAATATTTTTCACCATTGAATTATTTTTCTCTTCACTTTTTTTAATTTGCTTCTTTTTAGATGCTAGGACAAAATAGATAGATTTGGATTAAAGATTTTTGGGTTGGATTTTGGATGGGGGATTAGGATTTCTATTCAAGATAATCAAACTCAAGTGTTTATTTCTATGGTGATTTGATAGTATCCCTTGTGGAATAATTTATTTAAACAAACAATGTCAATTATCATTTTTCTCATAAATATTGGTAGTGTAGACATCCAAATTTGGACACTTAATTTATCCAAATTTACCACTTTTCATCTAAACATCCTCTTATCCAAGTTAATTAAGTAATATTACTATTATTTAATTAATATCGTTAATTCTGCCAAATCCCTAAGGTATTTAATTAATAATTAAATATTAAATACCTTACCCTCCTTAATCCTCTTTTCATCAAATGAATTAAATAAATATTACATTTATTTAATTCCTCACATGTCATTTTCATCTAATCCTAATCCATCTCCTAATCTCTTCATTAAGGATGTGCACATGCCTAATCCTTGATTAGGATGTGTCACATCCTCCAACTTTTGCAAGTTGGCTTCTAATCCTATTAACCCCTAATTATCCTCTAATTACTAATTAATTAAACCTAATTAGTACCTTGGTCAACTCTCCCCACCCCCAAAGAATTTTTAATTCCTTTTTATTCACCCTAGGCTCCTCTCTTCCCCATGTGAATTTTTAATTCACTTTTATTATTCCTAGAATCCCCTTTTCCCATGCATCTTCTAGAACCTTTGACATGTCACCTCATGCACATGTGACAAATTCCCACCTTTTGGGAACCCTGTCTTATCCACTAGATTCTTCCAATCATTGTGAATTTTTAATTCACTTTTATTCTCCCAAAGTTTTCCCCCTCCCCATGTGATCAATGAAAGGTCACATCAAAGTACTTGGAAGGTACTTGTCCTTCCTCCACATCATGTACCTCTCTTCCACATCACCTACACATCATCTCACCCTTAGCTATCTCACATTCCACATGTCAAGATGTGAGGGCTTGTGAGTCCTCAACTCACCTTAGCCCTTCATCTTGACCTTTCTGGATAAATCTCAACCATTGAATTCTCTAGAGAATTCAAGTTCCTCTATAAATACCCCTTCCTCTAAGGAAAAAAAGAGGACTTAGCCATTTTGCAACTAAATGCTGCCATTTTGTGTACTCATTTAGCCATCAATTCCATCCATTTGCATTAGGATTCAAGCACATAGTCTAATCCTTCATTTTAAATCATATCAAGAGTCATCAAGGAGCATACAAATCAATCCAAATCAAGGGCCAACCAAGGAGTTTCAGCTGCAAAAAAGAAGGTATAACCATTTATCTTCATTTAACATTTTCCTCTTTGTATTTTCAAATTCCTTAGGCTAATCTTGAGGTGTTTCATTATGTTTTCCATTACATTTTAATTGCTTAGAATAGGTTAGACATTTTGATATCACAGGTAGAAAAATTGTTGATTGCTAAGTTGGCTTCTTCAAATTATAAACACAGTACCACCATGGATCTAATGTCTTAGGATTCTACAAAGATAAAAGGAAGGGAGGTTGGATGGAGGATGACGGGGATTAGGAAAAATCTTGGTTTGAAGGGGTGTGATTTGCTAGTAATGGATTCAATTATGGAAAATGGGTGGATGTAAGGATGGGATGGTGAACACATGAGGAAATTTAATGGGACCAAGGAGAATTAGGACAAATAGTTGTATGCACCATGATAGACATCAATTCTAAAAAAAAATATATCTTATGTACTATCATCTACATGTTTATATACAATATGAACAAATATGGCCACTTGCATTGAATTATAATATTGGGATTGAATTTCCTCTTCTAGAGCAAGAGTATAGTTTTTTGCAAAATCAACAACTGATAATATAATTCCAATTAGAAATGTGTTTTTACATGTATGAAATTGACCATTAATACATCGAGCATATTGAGAGTGTTTGACATATTTGGGTGCAATATTATCTTTAAATTCTCTAATGAATGCATGCACACTATTTTTTCTATGCTCATAATGTTTTTTGATTTTTCCATCCTTTAAAGAATATTCAATATTTTTGAATCTTTTAACATCCACTAATTGTTTTCCAAATTCATGTAAACTACTTTCCTGCATACATTCTCCTAACAATAAAAGGTTGTTGCATCTATTGCATTGTCTAGAAATACATGCATTTAAATAAAATAAGTGTCCATTAGATGGTTCAAAAAACAAGCCTGCTATAAACTCCTCGATTATTTCAGGTGGCATATTAATACCACATTCTTGTAGAATTCCATTAGTATGCAAACTATAGTGTATATATCAAAAATATTATAATAATAACAAAATTGTACATGAGTTTTACAACAACAAGAGATTCATTGTTTATTAATTTTGACATACTAAGGTTTACATTTTTCAAGTGATTTTTGACTTATGATAATATTTGGTAAGATTGAATCATCTATTTTTTTTTATAAAATTCAACTTGAGTCATATCTAATAGAAATCTAGGATGAGGGTCATAGATTTTTTACCCCAGTGCCCTTGATTTTAAAACATCTCTACTATTAAGTGATACTCTTGTATTATCATGTAAATATTTTTTCAATTAAAGATTTGATTTCATTAGTTAATTCATGTTTGACCTTGGGATTCAACCACTAAAACTCCAACATTGGCTAATTGGATCATTTTTAATACTTTCTCTTCTCTTGGTCGCTCTTATCAAAATTTTATGATTTACTTTTATATATTTACTAATATTACTTAACTTTCTTTTATTTGAAGTTGATTTATTAACTGAAGCACTTACTATTTCACATCGTGCTGCATTCTTATCTTTAGATCAAATTCTTTTTCCTATAGAATCAATAACATTAGCAACACTAGATATGACTTGTTCTATTGAATCATCTTTCTTTTTTGGTTTTAAAAAATGCCTAATTTTTTTCATCACTTTTTGTATTTTCCAAATTTTTATCAATTGCATCAAAAACTTTTATTAATCAACAAGAGAAGTACAAAGCATTAAGCAAAAGAAAACCCAAAAGGGCCAAGAAACAACAAGCAAGAGATCAATAAACGTTAATGCAGCATTTCAAATCCTCAGTAACCCAACCCTCCAAATCCTGGGCAAGGTCCCTTGGTAAACTATCCCAATCATCCACCAACTAAGTCCCATTATTCTCAAAAGCCCATTTATCCAACCCATCAGCCACCTTATTCCATTCCCGATGGATATGGGAGAAGGTGATTGAATCCAGTAAATCTCTAAGGCTAGTGAATTGTTTGGCCACCACTACAAGTTACCAACTAACATCATCAAAGTGTCATCTATTTATCAAGTCTATCACCACCTGAGAATCAAATTCATAGATAATTCATTTCCAACTGAGCGCATATTCCCTCTTCAAGAACAAAAGAATAGCAAAGGCCTCCATGAAGTTATTAGAGTGTTGCCCCTTATACTCCGAGAAAAATAACACAACCACCCTAGAACTATCTCTGCCCACCCCACCAACACCAGCTTGCCTAGGATTACCTCCTGAAGACCCATCAGTATTGATTTTCAAAACCCTGGTGGGAGGAAGCATCCAATGCCCTCCCCTAAAAACCTTCCCTCTAGAGCACCTGCCCCGTCCAACCTTGGGCCTTCCAGTACTACCAACAGAAATCCCAAATTTTTGAATTACTCCAATATCCCTAGGGTCCACCAGTACTGACAAATCACATTTAGCATGAAAAGTCTCTTGTAAAGCCCCAAGAATGTGAGCCCAAACTTAGCCCACCAGTAACTTACTATCCAGAAAGATCCTTTGGTTGCGCTCCAGCCAAATCTGCCAAATAATTAGATTAGGACCAATAAGCCAGGCTGTGTGCAAAAAATGAAGTATTTGCTGGAGTAGGCCCAGTATTCTGCCAAAGCTCACCAAGGGAAGAAGGATGCCCACATTGCATATTCCATGCCCCCACCAAAAGTGCCAAATATTCCTAGCAAAGGGCACTAAAAGAAAAGATGAGAAATAGTCTCAACATCTTTGAGACAAAGGAAGCATAAAGAGGGACCTTGGAAACCCCGCTTGTAGAGGTTGTCCCAAGTCAAACACCTGCCATACACCACTAACCAAGAGAAAAAATTGTATTTAGGCTAGGAGAATTTATTCCAAATGTTTTTCCACCAAGGAACCTCAACACTACCTAAAGCGTATATGTCCAAAGCATGATACCCTAAAGTAACAAAGTACTTCCCTTTAGGATCTGGACCCCAAGCTAGCACGTCCCTCTCTAGAAGCGAACAACACACTCTATCAGCTAAAATGGAGGAAAACTCTCTCCTTTCCTCCAAAGATCCACCCAAGGGCCACTCTTGCATATCCTTCCACTAATAAATGATAGTCTGCCCCAACTCCTAAGGGGATTTGAAATCCATCACTCTACTCCAACCAGCCTGAACAAAAATCCTACATAAATTCTCCAAGTGAGGATGTGAGGAGAGGATAGGTAGGAAACCATCCCAAGAGTCATGCCAAAAGAGAGCATTAGAACCTCTATTACAGATCCAAAACAAGCCCTATTTAACCAGTGGAGCTCCCCTCTTGAGAGTTTCCCAAATCATGGAGCCTCTTCCTAAAAGACTGAAGCGAGGAACCTCAGTGCCATCCACATCCCCAAGATACTTGAAGGTAAGGATCTTAGCCCAGGTCTTATGCTGATGTGAACACCAACTATAGTACAACTTAGCAGCCAAAGCTTGTCCATTCCAATCCGCTCTACGCAATCCCAAGCCACCATCCTACTTCAACCGACAAACAACTTCCCACTTAATTAAGCTCCACTTCCTCGAAAGGAGATTACCTGACCAAAGAAACTACCTACAAATCCCCTCAAAATCCTTGATGAAGCTTGAGGGAGTCGTCATCACAAAATATATGTATATAGGTAGAGTTTGCACTACAAAATTCAAAAGAGTGACTCTGCCAACTGTAGATAACCATCTATAGGTCCAATGATAGACCATTCCTCAAAATTTATCAATCACCTCCCGCAAAAAATGCTTAGGAGGTGGGCGCACATCCAAAGGAATACCCAGATAGGTAAAGGGAAGCTTCCACACCTGAAACCTTAAGATCCTGGCAATACGTTGTTGTATAAGCCCGGGGGTATTAAAGAAATAAATGCAATATATGCAAGACTTACTTTCATTAATGCTTTGTCTAGAGGCAGCCAAGTAACAATCCAAAGTCTAATGAAAAGCAACTACTTTAGCCACCTTAGCAACCCCATCAAGGCTGAGTCATCTACAAACTAAAGATGGGTTTGAAGAGAGAGGGAGTTATTCCAGTTCCATCCTTGAATGAGCCTAGCTGCAACCTAGGATTTAATGAACCTCCCCAAACCATCGACCATCAAAATGAACAGATATGGGGATAAGGGGTCCCCCTGCCAAAAGACCTCGAGAAGCACCAAACAACTCAGAGGAATATCCTTTTATGAGAACAGAAAAACACAACTCATGACTTAGTCAATCCACTCACTACTGAAACCAAAGGCTCCAATAATTTTGATCAGGAAACCCCATTTAACTCTGTCATAAGCCTTAGTAATGTCCAACTTTATGAACATAGCCTTCTCCCTTGAAGAGGCCATGGAATGAATAGTCTCCGCTGCAATAATAACTCCATCCAGAATCTGTCTACCCGCTACGAAGCCTCCTTGTTCCTTCGAGATTAGATTATCTAAACAAGGCTTCAGGCGCTCAACAATTAGTTTTGTGATGATTTTATACACCATGTTACACAAAGCAATTGGTCGAAAGAGATCCAGAGAATCAACACCCTCATGATTTGGAATAAGGGCAAGGAACGTGGCATTCATGGCTCTCAACATTTGATTATTCCTTATAGACTCCTACAAAACCTCCAACAAGTCAAGATTGATCACTTCCCAAAATTCCTGAAAGAACTCGGCCGAGAACCCATATGAACCAGGAGCCTTCCCCTTTTTCAGTTGAAACACCGCATCCTCTAATTGGTTCAAATAAATAGGTTGGAGAAGAGATACATTCATTTCCATTGTCACCAGAGGAGGGATGCAAGCCAAGATAGAGTCTTCCTCCTCATTGGCCGATGGGGTATCTTCAAAAAAGAGATCAGAGAAGAAACGAACTGCCTCATTAGAGATTTCCAAAGAGGAAGAAAGAACAGATCCCTCGGGAGAGAAGAGAGAAGAGATAATGTTACCCTATCTTCTAGCCTTTACCGAGTTATGGTTGAAGGAGGTATTCTTGTCCCCTTCCTAAAGCCAATCAATACAATCCTTCTACTTCCAAAAAATTTATTCACAAAGCTCCCATTCCTCTAGATCTTTGATTGCGTCATCCTCTAACCTGCTCAAGGCTGCATCAAAACCATGCTCCCTAATCTTCCTGGTAATAGAATCCAGGCACTCCTGGGTGACCCTTTTTTGTTGAAACATATTTCCAAACTGATGCTTATTCCAATGCTTTAGTTTATACTTCACATATTGAAGCCTCTTCATAAAGGTGCACATAGTAGTACCAAAAGTTGGTTGACCTTCAACCCACCATTTAGAAACTAAGTAAAAAAGACCCTCCTCCCTGAGCCACATAAGATGAAATTTAAAAGTCTGTTTCTTAGATCCACCAACCAACCAAGTAAAGAATTTGATTGGCCAATGATCTGATCCCCACTAGTCTAAGATTTCAGATCTTGTCAGCCACTTGTCACTGACCCAAAAACTAGACACAAGAAACCTGTCCAATCTTTTAGAGATAACTTCATCCCCAAGCCTCCTGTTATTCCAAGTAAACATTCCATTCAAAGGTTTGATATCCACAAGTCGAATCCTAGCTAGATTCTCCCTAAGAAGATCAGGTGAGAGGTCCAGATGAGGCACTCCCCCCATTTTCTCCTCAAGAGAAACAATTGCATTGAAATCACTTGCCATAATCCAAGGAAGAAAGGGATCCAATGATCTCAAAAAAAATTATATGAGATCACAAAAGAATCTTACCAGGGACATCTGTTGGAGCATAAATATTGGTTAGAAAAACTCTTTCCCTCATCTCCAAACTCATCGCAACAAGAGAAATGGAGAACCTACTAGACAGCCACCAAACAGGAGAGATTCATCGAGGATCCTAGAAGCAGGAAAGACCTCCAAAGCTCCCCTACGCACCCACACACTAACATAAATCTCTATTCCAAATCCTAGAAGCACTCTGCATCATGCTATCAATAGATAACTTCGTCTCTTGGAGAAAAACCAAATCCAGAGAATGAGCACAGACCAAGTTGTGAATAGCCTTTTGTATATGGATGTTATTCATACCCCTCACATTCCATGAAATCACAATCATCGCAAAGGTTGAGAGAAGTGAGAATCCAAGGTCTTCACCGATCCAAATTCAACCAATGTCTCATCAGCCAACTTAACTTTCTCCTGATCCTTCTTCCTACCCACCTTTGGGGCTTGTCTGGAGCACTCTTTTTCAGGGACTTTTGATGCACACCCAAAATATGGGAAGTAGAAGCTTTACTATTGTAGAGCCTCCAAAACCCAAACCTCCACTAGAGCATGCACCTACATCAGCAAAGATCAAAGAAGTACCAGCCACCACACACAAGTCCCCAAGCCCAACTTCAAGGGAAGGAATAGAAGAATCCTTTACTTCCCCAGGGGCCACCATAGGTCCAAAAGCCGAACACGTAAGAGCCATAGGCTTGAGATTATGAGAAGTAACTGGGGTAGCCTCCACATGCATGTCAGGAGAGACCCCCTCCTTGCGAATGAGATCATTCAATGCATCAAACCTATTGAATACCCCTTTCTCTTGGCGATCCTAAAAATTCCTCTTCTGCCTTTGACCTTTATTTCATGGCCTAACAGGAACAAACCCATCTTTATCCAGAGTTACCCCTTGCATGGGTTCTTTTCCCTTTTTAGATCCTGAATTTGATGGAGCCATCCCACTCCTTGAATTACCCACACCAGTAGCATGCAGAAACCTTCTCTGAAGATGACCATACTCTTGGCATAAACGACATCTAAATGGTAGGGTTTTGTAATCCAACAATTGCGTCCACGAACTCGATCCCACTATCAAATCAATAGAGTTAGGCAAAGGCTGGCTCAAGTTAATCTCCACACAAACACAGGCATAGGAAAATATTCTCTTCTCCAAAGTTTGCTGAGAGGGACCAATCGACTTTTGCAATGCCAAGGCAATAGACTACAAAATGTCACTCCTCCAACATTCAAGTGACAGTTGAGGAAGGCGCACCCACACTGGGACCTTGGACGACATCTCCTCCATAAAATTAAAACCCGCATGTCATGGTTCAATGAACAGTCCAACCTGATTGTAAAAGTACAAGCCACCCTCAAAAGCCTTATTTCGATCTAAAATGCATGAAAAATCCACCAAGAAGAAATTATTTGTAGCTAACAAAATCTCAAAATCCCCCTTCAGGTTCCAAGTCTTCTGAATCCAAGGCTCAAGGAAAGGACAACAAACCCTCATCCCCAAAAACTTGCAGATTAAGACATGTTTGTTGTAATATTCCAAATCCTCTGCAATCGCTTCTGGTTGAATCACCACCATGGGGCGCACTTGAGCCCTTTCCAGGCAACCATTAACCTTTTGTACTTTGAAGGTGTAGATGTCTAAATTTGGACGCTTAATTTATCCAAATTCATCCCCTTTCGTCTTGTTTTCGTTAATTAAGTAATACTCCTATTATTTAATTAATAGCTTTAATTATGCCAAATCCCTAAGGTATTTAATCAATAATACCTTATCTCTTTAATCTTCCTTCCATCAATTGAATTAAATAAATATTCCATTTATTTAATCCCCTTTATGTCACATCCTCCATCATTTTTATCTTATCCTAATCCTTCTTCTAATCCCCTCATTAAGGTGTGCACATGCCTAATCCTTGATTAGGATGTGTCACATCCTCCAACTTTTTCAAGTTGGCCTCTAATCTCTCTTAGCCACCTAACCCCCCTCTAATCCTTCATTACTCTTCCCCATGTGATCTTTGACTTTTCACATCAAGTCACATGTGAAATCTAACCCTCTTCTAATCTTCATTAATTAATCTAATCAAGTACTTGCACAATCCTAATCACCCCCCTTTAGTCAACTCTCCCCATCCCCCAAGGAATTTTTAATTCCTTTTTATTCATCCTAGGCTCCTCTCTTCCCCATGTGAATTTTTAATTCACCTTTTAATCCCCCAATGCACCCTTTGGAATTTAAAATTCTTTCCCATCTCCCCATAAGGATATTTGAGGAATTTTTAATTCCTCACATATCCTCTCACCCACATGGGGACAAGTACCTCCTTTATGAGGAGATCTTGTCCAATCCCAAGGTACTTTGTACCCCTCTCCATGTCATGTCCTTTTCCCTCCACCTCATGTCCACTTCACCTTTTAGGGCTATCTCACATGCCACATGTCAAGATGTGAGGGCTTGTGAGTTCTCAACTCACCTTAGCCCTACATCTTGATATTTGGTGGATCAATCTCAACCGTCCATTTCCCTAGGATTTCCCAAAAATCCTATAAATACCCTCTTTTCTCTCATTTTGGGAGGATCATTTTGTGTAGCCAAACTCTTGCAGTTTTACTTCTCAATCCATACTTAGCTATTTTCATGTTTCCAAGCATCATTTGCATCTCACATCACACATCTTGTGCCATCTAAGGAGCATACACATTCAAGATCGAAGGGCCAACCAAAGGATCGACTCAACGCAAGGTATAAAGTTCCATTTCGTGGCTTTGTCTTGTTTTGTTTCCAACTTAGGCTAATCTCGAAGTGTAGGTTGTTTTAGTTGTTTATTTGTGCTCTTTAACTTGTTGCTTATTTTCTAACACCTATTTCAACCTATCACAGAAGGTATTGATCCTAGACAATCCCACACCAAGAGAAGACAAAATGGGAGCTCCATCCCCTTCCTCTGTCATAGCCTTGTCTCCCATCACCTCCTCCAACCCATCGTTAGCCATGATAGCCACCCTCGGCATCCCTATCCAGCCACCACCAAACACCATTGGAATGCTTCAAAACCCACCCCACCGATCAATCAAAACAAAGTACTGAGAATCTACCCACACTCCATCCCACACACCACAGCCCCCGCAGCGAAAGAGAGGATCACACTAGTGGAAACTGAGGCACCCTAAGCACAACTGAAAAGAAAAAAAATAGACACAAAAGATCTCCCCCCTCCCCCATACGCATAAAAAAACCCCACCCCACCACTAAGCAAAATAGCGCATATTAGATTTCAAGTAGGCACGGACATGCAAGGAAGAATGGTTGCATGCACCACAACCTTCACAGGTTGCGGGCCTTCATCCGCACACAACCCAACGACACCATTTTTCCCATTAGTCATAGTATCAATTGCATCCTGAGTAGACATTGAAATCTTGTTTTTTTTCTATAAAAAAACATTTTATATAATCTATTTTCATGAGTTGTCATTTGTCTCCAAGAAATTTTACCAAGAAGGTTATCTAAGACATCTTTTTCAATTGTAAAAAAAAAATCATTTTTATTCATATAATGGATTTCATTTTCATTTTCAACCATACAAGGGATTTTATTCTCATTTTCATTCATACAATATATTTCATTCTTATTTTATTTTTTCATTATTCTACTAGTGCAATTGATATCATTATTGGTATATCCAACTTTATTTAAATAATTAATATTGATATCATTAAAATTTGGGTATGATGACATACCTAGATTTGTTTGAATAGTTGCATTTTCCATATCATTGAAAGGTGGATTTGAAGACACACCCAAAGTTGTTTGCATAGTCACTATTTCCATATCATTCAAAGTTGAATTTGAAGACATAGTTGGGTTTGTCTTTATAATCACATTTTCTTCTATATTCACCATTTCCACATTTGCATCATCTACATTCATCTCATTCTTCATGGTCTCCTCTCTGAGATTCATGGAACTAGATGTTGGAAGAATAAGGAGTTTCTCATTGATGCATTTGTTGGCAACATGAGCATGAGGGATAAATGCATTGCATTGCAATATTGTCATTGATGTCAACATGGTATTCTGGTATGAAGGCCATTGTGCAAATCTATTTGTATAGCTTGAGCATGTTTGAGAAAGATTATCAAGTGCAATTTTGTAAGAAGGTTTGATCTAGTGAAGGAAGTTGATATGGAAATTGACTAATTGTCAATACAGGTAATTTTGTATACAATACATCCAGTTTTTGGGTCCATATTCGTCTATTGCGCAAGATATTGCTTTATTCTTTTGATATATTTTTCTTAGATTTTAGAGAAGCTTATATCCAGAGCTTCATATTGTTTTCGCTTCTGGTAAATCATTTATGAGTGACAAAAGTTTGGTTTGGAAACATCAGAGGTTTCTAGTTTAGTGTACAAGTTTTGGTGAATCTACACTTCTCCACATATTGGAATCTAGCTTTGTGGATTTGTAAGAATGTTGACAAGTGTTAGTGGTGCCTATATTCTAAGTGGCATAGATTTTGGAGGTCCATGTGTTTATTTGTGGTTGTACAATTGGTGAATTATGTTATTAGGTCATTATCGATGCCGACCTAATAAGTTTTATATATTGTAGAGTTTGAATAGGTACTAATTTGTTATTTGGGAGCTATTATGGGTCCATGTTGACCTATTTTGATTTGGTATGAGTTTTTGATCTTCACACAAAGTGTGTATGTATGTTGAGTCGACAAGGTATAATTGGTATGATACATCTAATTAGGCTAACCTAGTTGATGTTGTAGGTGTTTTTGGATGAAGTAGATATATATGTAAATTTTTTTCCATTGTTTTGGTGATAGTGAAGTGATATGATGTGTAGTTAATGTGAATTATGAGAGTATAAGGTGAATGTAGAGCAAAACAGAGTGTTAGTTTAGATCATTATGAAGTGTGTGAAGTTAGTATATTGAGCTTCAATGGAACTATAATTCATGCATACAATAGATGCAATTGTAACAGTTCAAACTTGTTTGTGAGCCACCTCTCTTTTCTATCTTTCCTTCTTTTAGTGGGCAGTGAGTCCACTTGGACAATGAGTACACCTACAGTGAGCACTTTTGTAATATCTTATAACTAATAATAATATATTGTAAGCTAATCCTCACCATGGTTTTTCCCATTTTGGGTTTTCCATGTAAAAATATGGTGTTCATGAGTTATGTGCTTTGATGGTTGATTTCATACTTTCCTTTCTTGGTACAAATTGAATATACTATATGGAATGAATGTTTAAATATTTAAGTGGTTTAAAGGAATACTAATTCACCCTCCCTCTCAGTATTTTGGGTGTTCAACAATTGGTATTAGAGCCTGGTTCCTTGGAAGGAGATTAACTTCTTGGGGAAGACCTTGGAGGTTGAACACATGGTTGTTAGAAGATTTCCTACTCCTCTGAAGCAGATACCTGTTGTTGGGTTTATAGAAGAAGATTGCATGGTTGACATCAATGGAAAACTCAAAATAGCCCTTGAAGATATGGAAATGATTGAAAGTGAAAATAAAGATCTAAATGGAAGATGTATGAGCTCTGCTAGGGTTTTGTGTTTTCTGCAGTCACCCTTGGCCCCTCTTGTGTCATACTACACATCATGCGTAGGAAACCCCTCTTTTCTTGTGTGTATGGCCGCATTTACTGCTATTTTTTGTTTTAATATGCCTTCAACTGGCTCTAACCCAATAGTTCTTGCTAGTTTTAGTAGTTCGACGGTGTTGCTCAATGGCTCCTCCTTTGAACAAACATCCACAAAAATTTGTTCCAAAAGTATTTCACGAGGTAAGTGTTTTGATTCACTAGCTAATGTGGTTTTTCCTTTACCAGTTGATGTGATTTTCAGGGGGATAACTCCCCCTGAAAGTGTGCTTAAAGAATGGGTTAACAAGGCTTGGGTCCCTCATGGGGTTTTCCTTGATATGGTCCAAAATTTAACCAAGGGTTTCTTTTTGTTCCACTTTGCGGAGGTCAATCATATGCAAGCTATCTCAGCCCATGGGCCCTGGTATGTTTGGTCTTCTTTGTTAGTTTTCAAGGCGTGGACCCGTGACTTTGTTGTCTCAGATGACACCAAGTTGCGGGTCCCAGTCTGGATTGAATTTCCTAGTTTACCCTTGCCTTGTGTGCCTTTTTTGAATAATACAACTTCCTCACTAGGGAGGGTTATTTGCATTGAGCCAGATAGGTTCTTTCAGGCCCGACCCCAAAAGAGGGTTTGTGTGGAAGTGGGCCTTTCCGAAGATTTGAAAGACTCCACTGATATCCAAATTGGAGCTCTTCGACACACCCAGAAGGTCACATATTTTAATCTTCCCAACATGTGTTATAGGTGTCAATCAATAGACCACAAGATTAAGGACTACCCTTTGGCAGTGCCTCATACACCTTCTCTGTGACCAGATGTGGAAAATCCTCGTTGGCGGCTACCTCTGTTGCCAAACCTGATGTGAAATGGACCGCGATTACAAACCGAAAGAATAATTCCACTGGTTTTGGGTCGGCTCCCATGACCTCTAAGCCAGTGAAATATGTTTTAAACCCTTCTCTGAAGGGGAAATAAGCTTTGGTTGGAGTTGATCATGTTCCACAACAGTGTAGACCAAAGGCTACGCCTCGGTTGGTTGTTGTCATGCTAACACAGTCGAATGTTTCTTCTCTTGTGGTGGGAGCTCAAATGTGGTCTCGCAACCCTTCCCCTCTTAGGGAAGAAGGGGAGTATCTTCGTGAAAAGTGGAGGCTTTCCTCTCCTTCCATCCAAATTGGATAAGTCCCGCCAAATTTTTTGCAGAATCGTTTCTCTTCTCTGAATGAAGAGGAATCAGGTTTAAAAAATATGGAGGAGTTCCATTCATGAATTTCCTCTCATGGAATGTTCGAGGTCTGACAGACCTCTCCAGGAAGTATTTTGTCAAGGATACCTTGTGTATGTATTCTGGTATTGAAGTGCTTTGTCTCCAAGAAGTTAAAATTTTTAGCTTTTTGCTTCATGCGGCTTGTCGTTCTATTTGGCCAGCTAATAAAATGTTTTGTACTACTCATGATGTTGGGCATGGCAGAGCTGTCACCATTTTGGCCCCACGATGGCACTCTTGTGTGGTCGACCATGGGTATGACCCCACTCATCGGCTCATCTAGATCCTTCTCAACATTGATAATTATTCCTTTGGGATTATTAATGTCTATGCTTCTAATGATGCTTTGGAACACTCTTTGCTTTGGTGTTGGATTGTTGAATCATTGCTAGTTGCTACCTGGTTACTGTGCGGGGACTTCAATATGGTTGAGATGGCATATGACAAAGAGGACACCTTTTCATTCAGATGGATAGCTAGTGAAAGGGAGGCGTGGTTTTACATGCGCAATAAATTGGGGCTTTTTGATCCCAATATTGGTTGCCGCCATTCTCATTCTCTCTGGCACACTTGGTGTAATTACAAAGTTGGATCTGACATAATATTTAAGCGACTTTATTGTGCCATGATCTCAGTGCAATCTTTTTTCTCTTTTGATAGCTTGTTTCTTCTGGTTAATTTTTTAGTGGATGTGACCTTATCTAACCACTTCCCCATTTCTTTTCGCATTGAATGGGAGACTCGACAACCTCACACATGTAAAACTCATTTTTTTTCTAAATATGTCCTTACTCTACCACAAGCCTACCCTAGCCCACTTTCATAGAGTCTAGAATTTGGAGTGTAGGCCAGTTCATCATACAGGCTGGATTAACTGGTGGAATGATGCTATTAGTTGTATAGCTAGATTTTTACGAATTTATGGGCGTCAACTGGCTATCTTTCGTCAACAGTTTTATGAGGCTACCACTGCCGACCTTCGCTCAACTACTAAGGCTTTGGTAGCTAGCCCTTTTTCCCCATCATTACAAGTCAAGGTGGCAGAATTAAGGCATAAGAAACAAGTTGCAAACAATTATGCTGCTAGAGGTACGCAAATCAAAGCCCAGTTACATTGGCTAAAGGTTGGTGATTGTGCCTCCAAAGAGTTTTTTTTGGCTCTTCGTGCTAGGCACTCATCCTCGAGCATTAAAAAAAATTAAAGATGGAATTTAGGTGCTTTCTAAGCTTCCTGACATTCTCCAGGCCTTTGTGCGTCATTATGAGCAAGTCTTCACTACACAAGAATCCACACTTGCGCGACAACAAGCCCTTCAGGATTGTCTTGTTGTTGTGCCAAATAAGCTTTCTTCAACTCAATTTTTTTTTGCAATCAACTGTTAATAGTTGATGATCTCAAAGAGGCTGTCCATTCCATGGTTGATGACAAGGCCCTGGGAATCGATGGGTTCCCTTGTGAATTCTACAAGGCCCTATAGGACTGTATTGGGAAAGATTTGCATCATGTTTACTTAGAGGCTTTTCATTCTAATTCTCTACGTAACTTAATTAACAAAGGTAATATAAAATTCATACCTAAGTCTGGTGACCCAGAAGACATCTACAACTGGTGACCTATCACACTTCTCAATGTCTCCTACAATATTATTGCTAAGGCTTTGGCTTTAAAATTTTTCCATGTCTTCCTCAGATTGTGCACCCGAAGAAAACTGGGTTTATCAAATCCAAATTTATTCTGGATAATATTATTGTTGTTTGGGAAGGCATGGAATGGGCGAGATGCTCAAACCAAAAAGCCATGTTCATTAAAATTGACTTTTCCAAGGCCTATGACCACATTGAATAGTCGTTTAGTCTTGCTATGCTACAAGCTTTGGGTTTTGGGCCCAACTTCATTCAATCAATTTGAATGTTCTTTGCGGATGCCTCAGCTTGCATCACCATCAATGGCCACCAATCCTCTGCCTTTGGACTCTTTCATTCCATTCAGCAAGGGTGCCCACTTGTCCCCTCTTTGTATGTGCTTGCAGCTAAGGGCTTTGGTTACCTCCTAGCCAACGCAGTTTCCCAGCAACGTGTCAAGGGCATTTATCTGCAAAACTCTCAGGCTCAGCTGGTTAATGGCCATTTTTCCGATGACTCATTCCTCACTCTTTTGAAGGAAGAAGATTCCATTGTGGTAGCTCTTGAGTTCCTTAATACCTTCTATCTTGCTTCTGGCTCTACCATTCAATGGCACAAAACTTTGTGCTACTTACAGTCTATCTTGCCTTCTCCACCTTGGTTGCAATAGTATGGTTGGAAGTGGATGGGCCAAGAGAATTTTTTTAGTTTCTGGGCATTCCCTTTGCCTTTTAGGTGTCCCCAGCTAAGCTCTAGCAAGTCGTGCTCTCCAGGGTTGAGCAGAAGCTTGCTTATTGGGTTACCAAGCCCCTCTCTTTGGCAAGGAAATTTTAGGTGTGCTCCAAAGTTCTAGCGGCCACCCATGTTTATTACTCTTTCTTGTTGGGCCCCTTCCAAAGCTACCTATGGAAAGCTTGAGAAATTGCTTAGAGATTTTCTTTAGGCCTCCTTTGAGTCTCACAGAGGGTTTCACCATGTGGCTTGGAAATTTTGTTGCCTTCCTAGAGACTCGGGAGGTCTTGGGTTGTTGTCCACTCAACGGTAAGGGACTACTCTGTGTGTTAAATGGATTATTCGTGCCCTTACTGGGGATGAGGCCTAGAAAATTCTTCTTAGACATGGTATTCAATCTGGCTTTCTTGTATAAACCTGCCTGGAAGGGGATTGGCTTTCAAACCCTTCTGGTCATAGAAGAACCAATCTAGATTGTTGGGATATTTGTGGCCAAAAGTATCTGGCGAGCCTGGGAGGTTGTCAAACCCTGGCTCTGGTGGGCTAGCTCTAGCTTTCATGATGGGCTCTCTCTTAACCAGCATAATATGTGGTGGTCACCTATTTTTATTTGTAATGGTCAGTCGTTGGCTAAGTCGCCTTGGCTTAAGGCACTCAGGTTTCACAAGAAGGGTATCCAGACCCTGCAACAAATATTTCATAGACCCACCATGCGAATTATTTTGTGGGAAGTTTTTTGTGCCAAGTTTAGGCTTCATAACTAGGACCATACTACTTATGAGGGTCTGGTGAATGTTATTCCTACTGAGATGCTTCATAAGGTTGGAATTTGTGGGACCAAACCTTGGTGGAAAGACTGGAAGTGGTATCTAGACACCCCTTTTAGAATTGCAAGCCTCGGCTTGGTTACAGGTGGCTTTCACTACATTTTCCTATGATTCAAAGTTTGAACTAGAGGTGGCTTCTTCAATCTCCCACTCATGTCTAGCGTAAAAGATTTTTTGCCACTTGGTCTGCAAGTGTTGAGTTGAAACTTGCCCACTTTGTTTGGTGTATTCTTTTCCAAGGCTTGCCTATGGGTTCTCGGCTTGTTCACCTGGGGGTCCAGGACCCTCATTGCTCTTTTTGTGGGCAAGCTGAGAATTTTAAGCATCTTTTTTGGTTTTGTCCTAGAGCCTAGCAGCTTTGGACTTTGATTCATGACTTTTTTCAGCCCTTTAGGCCAGGGTCTTTCTCCTAGCATATGGTGTTGCTAGGAGATTCTCCTAGATTTCCTACAAAATTCACCTAGCTTTGGCACACTTTCAGGGTGGAAATTCTCTTCAATATTTGGAAAGACAAAAATACTTGCATTTTTTATCATACTTGAATGGATATTCATGTATCTTTGTATGCTAAAGCTATCATTTGTTCTAATGTGCTTCTCTAGGTTCAGGTGCAAGCTAACAAAGTTGCACTTGAGGTTGCTCATCTTCAGGTTCTCCTGGACAACTGGGGTAATTCCCCTTGTATTATTGCTCAGGTCCCTGCTTCGTCCACATCTTCTCGCAGTTGGTCACCCTCTAGGGGCTGGCAGCGGAGTGGCTTTGCGTGTCCCTGCTCCCAGCCTCTGCTTTGGTGGGATTCTCACACTCCTCGGTGAAACCGCTCTCTATCACCGCGGGCTAGCTAGGGGTGGCCTTCTGGTGGTGCTTTGGGGAGTGGTGGTGGCAATTATGGGTGGCCCTCTGATGACCCTCTTGCTTCTGGCTCTGGTTGGCTAGTTCTTGGTAAAAAAAATCATGTTTGGCACTTGCAATCTCGCCCCGATGTGAGGATGAAGACAAAGAGAAAAAAAAGTTGATAACAGTTGGGGTCCTCCTCCTAATGTCACTCCAGACCCCGCTAATGTATGGGGAAAAATTTGGATGACAGAGACCCTCCATGTCCTGCTGGCACTGCTCTGGCCACTTAATGGCCTTTTTATTTACTTTGTAATTTTGGACTTCTGGGCTTGGCCCATGTGATCTGTTGGTTTTTATGGGCATTTCCCATTTGACTCTCAAGGTGTGCCCTTTTACCACCCATCCTTTTTTTGTGAATATGTATCTTTATCTTTAATTTAATATAGATAGCTGCCTATTCATAAAAAAAAGATTTGAAGGAAAACATCAAAGAAGCAAATGAATGCATCAGAAAGTTGAGAGATCAAATCAAGAAGTTTAGGGAAAGACACAAGGAGCTTAATGAGTAGTTGAAGCAAGAAAATGAGACAATTACTAGTTTGAAAGTGCAAGTTGAGGAAGGAAAAAGAATTGAAGAATGTCTGAATGCCAAAATGAAAAGCAAATCTGAAGAATGTACAAAACTTGAAGAAGTTGTGACCTTGAGATCAAAATTTGAAAAAGAAAAGAGTCATGAAGAAAAATTTGATCTACAGAGCTTGATGAAATGATTGCAAATTAGAAAGGATCTAAAGACAAAGGTAGATTAGGGTTTGAGATAGGAGAAAGCTCAAAGATGGATCAAACTTCAAATCAGGCTGAAAAGAAGATCGAAGACAAGAATAGCAATGGCAAGCAGATCTAGAATCAAAATAATCAAGTCAGAAGACCACCTATTAGACAACCAAATGCACAAAGGTACCCATATTTTAATGGTTTTTGTTATTCTTGCAATAATTTTGGACATAAGGATATGGAACGTAGAAACAAAATGAATCAAAATGTTATATCTTTTCCTAGTTAGTGCTATACATGTAAAAGATTTGGTCACAAGGCTAATGAATGCAAAATTCAAATGATGAATGGCTATAACAATGATATGAGGGTTCAATGTTTTAATGGCTATTGTTACACATGCAATGGATTTGGGCTTAAAGCTAGTCAATGCATATTTAAAATGAATGGAAGCAAGTCTATTCAAAAGAATGTCATAGGTTACAATTGTAGTAGACCTAGACATATCTCTAAGTTTTGCAAAAGAAAGAATGTAAAGAAGGATAAATCGGTAAAGAAGAATGATCTGGTGAAAAAGGCCGATCCAACAGAGATTAAGAAAGAGATGGACAAGATTTGGAACAAGAAGTAAGAGATGGAGGTTAAGGTTGATTCTGTACTAGCATTTGGCATATATTTCCTCTGAAAACTAAGTTAAGAGCTTTGGCATAGGGGGAGATCTAATAGAAAATATTTCATCCCCTGCTAGAGAAACGGTGTTGATGGTTCAACACAAGTATGAGGTGTGAATCAATGTTCTTGAACTATTGGAGAAGATCTTGGTAGAAAATATCATGATGTAGAAATTTACAGAGCATTCGAAGTTAGTTGTGTAGTACAATTAGGATTTTCACGAGATTTTTAACTTATGAACTCAATTCAAAATTATGTCATTATGGAATGTTTATAAGTGATCTCACCTAATTAAATTTCATTTGCAAATGAGTATTGGAGGAGTGAAGAGTAGACAAAAATAAAATCAATGTGATTGAAGCATTTGAGATATGGTACAAGTGAAACCCTAACCAAAAAGTGATTTGAAAGGTATTTATAGTATCCATTTTCCCTAGTTTTTCAAAAAGTGTTTTGAATCAATTGAAATGACTACTCCAAGAGTTGTTGAGTTCTTAAATGACCCTGACCAAAATTTAAGAAACATCTTGGTAAATCTATGGAGGTCAACCGAGATGATGCACTCTCGAGGGTCTTGTATGGTGTCTTGCACACTAAAGACATAAGGATCTACTTTCATGAAAAATTGGAAGAGTATGACCAATCGAAGCTAGGCGATGTGTGGATGAAGGAACTCATTGGTGATGATTTTGTGCATTAAAATTTGAATATCAGAATTTGGTAATGAAGAAATTTGATGTAGGATAAGGGTTTCCCAATGTTTTCCATAATGATGCTTGGGTGAGAATTGCACTAAGTCATATTCATGACAAATTTGTATGGACAAATATGTCCTAAATGATTACTAAAGAGGTAATTAGGGTAGTTATAGGATTGTGCTCAACCAGACCCATTCCAATGCTTAAGTCAGTAAAGAATGAGGTTATAATGGAGCTTACCAATGCACAGTATGATAGGAGATCCTTGACCATCAAGGACATAAAAAATCCTTTGGTCAAGTATGTCATGATGATGATTGGTTACAAGATCTACTTCTCTAACAAAGAGAATTTAGTTTCGGCCACCGTAATTAACACACCATATGAAATGGTGGTGAATGGTGTGGACTTCGATTTATGTGTGCTACTGAGAGGACAACTGGTAGAGAATTTGCAAAAGACAAAGGATTCTAGATATCTTTTCAAATATGGGACATTGATCATATGTTTGTTATTTTACTTTTTGAGAGAGCTACCCGGTACAAAGAGTGTTGTATGGTTAAAAGGTAGACCGGTAGCACATGAGATCAAATAATTTCTAAGAGGAATTGGTGATGCAAAGGCATAGGATGAGGCTCTTTTGGGATTCTTCACAATTTTCCTGTTACTCATTTTGTTATTTACTCAAGTTGATTGAGTTTAGAGTGTTTGTAAACTGAAAGTGAAGTACATTTCTTATCTATCTTCCCTATATTGCATTCAATTGTATAAACATAAAATCAAAGAGATTACAAGTTTCAATAACATATTAATGCATTTATACAAGTGCATACAATATTGAAAAGATCTGCACAAATCTTGTTGAAAGTAATCTTTATTGATTCAAAAGTACATATTTGCCTCACACAAGCTGTTAGACTTAACTTGTCTAATGGAATTGAAGTACAATTTATACATTGATAGATTAAAAGAACAAAATGCACATATAGGGGAAGAGGCCAATCATTGCCTGATGACTGGTTAGTATCTGTTGTCTCGCTTTGTCTCCTGCTTTGAGTTGTCTTGTGTCCTCCATAGCTCCATGCTCCCTGTTCCTGCATTCAGAAATTATAATGATATTAGAGCAGTGCTCTAAGAAATGATGGTCTCTAACACTACATGTACATGCACCCATGAATGTATAAATTTCTCCTCAAATACATCAAATAAGCATACATGTCCAAAGAAAGAAACAAGATCATCTAATACATCAATCATATGCATATGTTTTTTCTAATTGTTTGCTTCGTGTGCAAATCCAAGGAAAACAATATTACTGTTTCATCAAGTTTTAGCATGTGGGATAAAACGTGGCTCCCATAAGGGTTGAGCTCGGTGTGTTGCTTTAATGATATTGAAAGATTATTCATCAAATGGATCATCCCTTTATGGTTCACACAAATAAGTACCTATCATTTATGGCAGTGAGCTAACAGTCACTATCATAAGTGACAGATAATTATTCATGGAAATCATAAGAGCATGAAATCAGATACCAATAGTAGGAAAATGTATTGAGAAATGTTGAATTTAATGCAAGAGGTATGCAAGGATAGCATTTATGAAGACAAGTGACATCTCAGTAAAGATACTGCTTTTACATGATAGTCAGTCAGCGTACCACGTACAAAGGGCATCTAGTTCTTTGCATTCAAGATTTAAATCAAAAAATGCTCTCATGAGAATACATCAGTTTGCAAAAGTGAAAGGACTTCATATACAACTCTGCTACAATAACTAAGTATAATGAAAAGCATAAAATGATTATTCAACAATAAAGCAATTCATATGTATGAGATCATTGTAATGGAGTTGTTGTAGCAAAGGGTACCATAAAGTATGAAGACAGGTATTTCATAGCCCTTAAAATCAAGATGTAAAAATATAAATGCAATGATGATTTCAGTTACATAATGATCATGTTATAATATGCTAGCCCAAACAACAGTGCATATGGGACATGGTGACACTGGTGCAAAACAGTACCTTAGATATATGACTAACCAACATTGATTAATGCAATGGAGTATATGCACTATTTTCAGTATAGTGTATATATGTTTGTTTTTCTTTGATATCAACTGCAAGTGACATCACAAAATAGATGATGAAAAGGTAGGTCAATCATAACTAAATGGTGGTTATTCAAAGTAATTAAGGTACAGTGATAGTAATATATACAGTGGCAGCTACAAATGTAAAAGGTAGATTTGATGATAATTTTGACACTGAGTTTTTTCCTAAGCTTACTGAGATTCACCATCAAAGCAGGGGCAAATTTTTTGATAAGGATTGTCAATCTTTGGAGGAACAGTGGATAAGAAAATGAATCAGCAAAGAATGCAAAGCAATTTCCTACAGTTGGCTTTTGAAGAGTAACCATACAATATAAGGACTAAGATCTTGCAATTATACTATTATCTTTGCTACTTTATGAGACAATGTTATGCTTCCTATCATGATAGGATTTATTTGTTAATCATCATTATGTTCTGCACTATTATATAATGCAAACGAATTGCAAATGATGTTAGGGCATAGTGGCAGTGCAAACTCACAGTTTGCAATGGGTATATTGGGACAGTCATGGAATAAAACTGTGACTAGCATTTTGATTCAAGGCACGACAGTTGTCAAATATTAAAAGGAGGTGGTTTCCTATAGCAGTAATTTTGCAATAAAAGACATGTATTTATGAATCCTCATTGTGTAAGCAAAATGGAACCCAAATGGTATGAAACCCATAATAGTTAATAAAAAAAAGAATGGAGAAGCTACAATAAACCCTCGACTAAATAAGGGTTTCCATTGCAAGCATCGTCTGTAAGGGATAGGTCAGGAATTTCCCAGATAGAAAAGAGGAAAATACATATAACATTTCCACAAATGTTTAAAGAAGACCAAAAATGCAAGGGGTCAAGCCATAGTTTTCAGCTACAGTAAAACAAGATTGTTTTATTCATAATATACAGTGACCCATTTTGGGGTTTTTGCTATAGGTTGCCATAGCCTATGAGGCTTAGAAAATTCATGAACAAAAGTTTTTGTATCCATCTTTTCTATTAATAAACGACTTACTAGTGTGTTTCATGAAGGAAACCAACAAAAATGTAGGTTAATGCTTCTATACAGCCATGGAATTCATCAAAAAAGGCTCTCAGTTTCAAACACTTGTGTCGGCGGCCAAGCTTCCTCAAGAAGCTTGTGAAAAATGAGATTGTTTTTCACTTTTTCCTTACTTTTGTTTTAAGGTTTCAACTCCAGTGATGCTGATGGAATGGCATTTTTTTCCATTTGTTTTATGAAAAATCAAATACCAAATTAATGTGAGCCTGTGGTCCTGCATATTGGTGTTTGTGCCTTAGATAAGTTTTGCCTTAGAATATTTTTATGATCATGTTAAGGTAATTGCCACCTCAACACATGGAATCCATTTTAGTTTGAATTGCCACCTCAACTATGTATGTGTGCTTTGGAAGATATTCTTGAAATTTTTATTTGCATAAATTCTATTGTAAGACAAATGACTTTAAGGTGTATTTATAAACCTTAAGTCATCTTGTTATCCTTAAATGCAAAATGATGAATATTTTCAATTTTCAATTGAGGAAAGAAATAAATGGAGGGTAAATAGGGTGAGTTGTTTTCAGTTTGGAGACATGTACCCACATTTGTAGGGGCATTAGTGCACTTTGTTGGTGGTTTTGCATGCTTAGGTGTTTGGTATGGCCAAAACCATTTTCCCCACATGTTGGAGGTAGTTTATGAGGAATCTAATACCTCATTTTTAGGCCTTTCTAGTGGATCTGACCCAAGGTAGTTGCTTGCCTCTATTTTGGTGCAACTACTCGGGTTGTGTGTTATATTGACTCTTGTAACACCTTTTGGGAGTGGAGTTCAGATAATGCAATTTCTAGAGTTAGTGATTTTTTTAGTCCTTTCTTAGATTTGAGCATACTTTGTAACTCACTTGGGGAGAATGAAACATAGACGGTGCCTTGGATTCTACTGATTTTGAGTTTTTCCTCATTATTGTAGTATTTGTGCATTATTGAGTGATTGATCGAGCTACTTGTGAGGTATCTTAATCTCCTTGAAGTTTTGTCTCATGCTTTCATGCCTTTGCTGCAAAAGTATGTTTGTGCAGGTTACAAGTTGTGTTAAAAGTTGCATGTATTTTAGATTGTAAAAGTTGCTTTTCCTCTTTAAGGGTTAATGCATTCAAATCCTCTTGTGAAACGTTTATGTATGAACTTAGAGAAATAAGTTGTGTAGTTTAGCTATATCATCAGTAGTCAAGTGTATGCAAGTCTGAATCATCATAGCTATTGTCAATTTGATGAATCACCTTTTCTTTTAGTTTTAGTTTTCATTTTAAGCATTCCTTCTCCTTTTCCTCTGCTAAAAAAAAAATTAGTAGTTTTTAGGTGGTATCCAATAAAGAACCAACCTTCTCTAGAGGTCCTTTTATGCCATAAGGTTACCCACAGCCTTAGAAAAGTTCCCATGTTACACATGATTAGCTGAGTTAAATTTCAGCTTGGGTACAAATCATAGTGTTAACATTTCCAAAAGAGAATGCAGGAACGAGAAAGGATTCCTCATAATATGGTGGAAAAGTACAAGAATGAAATTACATTCTTAGTGACAAAGGATAAATGCATCATACAAGCTGTAGAGCATAGAATAATATGAATCCTAGAAATGGGATATGAAATCACCGAAGAAGATATTGTGGGGTTTGCAGACTACATGTTGAGGCAATTGAGGGACACCTTTGAAGAGAGGTATGGAACCTATGAGAAGTCCATGAAATTACACATGGACCAAAGACAATAAAAAATAAGCAAGGCTATGGAGAGAATGACTGCACAAGTTAAGAAAGTTAAAGGCCTAACTGATGCTTTGGGAGGATAATCAAGTGTTAGGAGATCTATTAGAGCAACTACCACTCCTCCAGTTGCCTCAAAGTCGTCTAGGAGTAAGCCTACCTCAGGGGAGAAAATAAAAGAGCCTATAAGTACTTCAATGAAGGAGAAGACCTCTTCGATTAAACAACAAAAGATGCTTGAAAAGGAAAAGGCTGCTCTGACAACACAAGAAGCTAGCCCTACAAGAAGGGGAGTGAATACAAAGGCCACAAGGAAAAAGTATGTGGGAGTGAATGTTGAAGGTGAAGAAGAAGAAGAAGGACCACAATTGCTCCAAAAAAGGAAGATTGGAGCTTCACAAGGAGAAGCTAGTGCAGAGAAAGTGAGAATATATTGTGGATACAAATGAAAAAGAATAAGTTGAAAAAGATAAGAAAGCTTTTGGGATGTAGATAAGGGAAAATAAAGAAGAGTCCAACAAGGAGAAAAATACACCGGAAGACAAGAAGAAGAAGAAGAGGAAAAAGACTTTGATAAGGGCACATATCCTTATGAAACTTGATGCTCTATTTTAATGGGATTACAAAGAAAGAGATGTTAGAAGAGATTGTTGCTTTTTATACTGATGTTAATGAGGTGGAAAAAGCCACCATTGTAGAAGCAATTGCAAAATACATTGTGGAATTTAAGGTTAACATGAAGGACATTGAAAAATAGTTGCCTGAGGATCTAAGAAATGTTTTATATGCTAGAAGATAGGAGGATATAGAAGGAGTTAAAATATTATGCCTTAGAAAAGATCAGTGCATCTCTCTTTGAACAAAATAAAGCCACATTGGCTAAATTGTATAGCAAGGAGTTTTGAACAAAGCAAAGGGTGACCACCCTCATGAGCAAAGATCAAAATGATCACAAAAGGCTCTAAAAAGAGATTGTAGAGAAGGTTGCAAAGTTAGCTTAGAGATTAGGGATGACTCAGGAGAGCCCATAAGAAATGCATGTTGATTTGCAAGCTCCAGATGTGAATATTGAAGAAGAATTACAACATGATGATGCTTAACATGAGCATGGGATTGAAGAAGGAAATCTGTAGGATAATGATCCTCCAAAAATGGAATAAATTATAGAAGAAAATGTTGCAGGTGAGGAAAATGTTGAAGGAGCTACCAGAGAAGACATTGCAAAGGAGGATACTACTATAGATCATCAAACACCTCCTCTGGTATTTGAGACAAATATTGAGAACACTCAAGGGTAACTATAGACAATCATTGCTCCAGATAAAAAGGATAAATCTATTGGTGAAGATGCACAAAAGGAGCAAAAGGAGGAGGATGCTCCCAACAATGAAGAGAAGAAGGATGATCAGAAAATAGTTAATACTTGTGATAAGGAAAATGATTTGAAGAAGGCTATAGAGGAGGATGTAAATACTATTGGTGAATCTTCTAGTACCTTCAAAGATTCCTTAAAGAATCTATTAAGCATGCAGTTATAGTTCCAACCTGTAGTGTCCGCCCAGTTACTAAAACTTTCGATGCAACAAGGGCGCGTGGACATGGGTAAGATATCTCCTCTTCACAAGCTTCAACTAGGTGATGCATTTCATGCATCTGCCTAAAAGATATCGTTGAGACTCATCAGAAGAGTGGAGAAATGATAGATGAGGTAGTAAAGGTTCTGCGAGAGGCCATACCCGGTGTTACCATTGACAATTCTCTATCCAGTATGGATAATTTAAAGTTTTTACTTGATTCATTTAAGGAGTACGCTAGTGGGTTGAAAGGGAAGTTGGAGAAATAAATAGAGAAAAAGATAGATGACAAGAAACTAATGGATGTAACAGAGAAGTGTACTATTGCACACAACAAGTTCAAAGAAAATCTTAAAGTGTACAAGCGTGTGTAATGAAAGCCAAAGTTTTATTTAGTTTTGTATGAAGTGGCTAGGGTCTACAAAAAACATAAAAGATGAGATGGACTCTATTGAGTCCCAAATTGACAAAGTTTCCAATGCTTAAATGATCCGACACATTATTTGAATGGAAGCACAAGGTCTATAATTGAGAAATTGCATGAGCAGTATTTCCAACTACAAGCTCAAAAAGAAAAGATTATATTGTAGTTTGGTAATCTCAGGGATCTAGTGAAACCAATTTCATATATGTTTCTAGTGCCATATTGAGTGCTGCAAAGGCTTCTAAGATAAATTTGGTACCCAACACTCTGAATGATTATGAAGAACTCTTGGTGGAGTTGGAGACCCAGAGCAGAATGCTTGGCCTAGCCAAGAAGTGTTGGGAGGAAGGAAAGCAAGAATGACAAGCCCATCTCAAAAATATGCAAGAGTCAAATGCTTACTCCAGGTGAATGCATTTCTTTCCTTTTATGCATTTCAGTTATTGTTTTAGACTTCTTTGTACATATGCGGATGGTATAAGGCAATTTTTTTAGTACAAATTTTTGTTGGATTGCACCCTTAGGGTGAGTCAGTTAAGTTTTGGTATATGAGAGGAACTTATGTTTTGTGCCCTTTTCCCTTTATGTCAAAGGGGGAGAATTTAATTTTTGGAGATAATTGAGGCATGTTGCCATCAATGACAAAGTGGGAGACTATTGGAAGAATAAGGAGTTTTTCATTGATGCATTTGTTGGCAACATGAGCATAAGGGATAGTGCATTACATTACAGTGTTGTCATTGATGCCAACATTGTATTTCAATATGAAGACCATTTTGAGGTCAATTTATATAGCTTGAGAATGTCTAAGGATGATTATTAAGTGTTATTTTGCAAGAAGGTTTGATTCAGTGAAGGTAATTGATATGAAAATTGACTAAGTGTCAATACATGTAATTCTATGTATGGGACATCCGATTATTGGGTCCACATTGGTCTGCTGTGTAAGATTTTGCTCTATGCTTTTGATATAATTTTCTTAGATATTAGAGAAGCTTATATCCAAAGTTTCCTATTGTTTTGGCTTTTGGTAAAGAAGTTATGAGTGACAAAAGTTCAATCTGGCAATAACATAGGTTTCTAGTTTAGTTACATGTTTTGGTGAATTTGTACTTCTCCACAGATTGGAATTTGGCTTCGTGGATTCATGGGAATGTTGATAGGTGCCAATGGTGCCTATATTCCAAGTGGTATAGAGTTTGGAGGTTTGTGTGTCTATTTATGGTTGTGCAATTGGAAAATTATGTTATTAGGTCATTACTAGTGCCGACCTAATAAGTTTTGTATATTGCAGAGTTTGAATAAGTACTAATCCGTTATGTGGAAGCTATTATGAGTCCATGCTGACCTATTTTGATTTGTTATGAGTTTTGGATCTTGGCGTGAAGTGTGTATGGATGTATGTTGAGCTGACAAGGTATAATTGGTATCATACATCTAATTAGGCTGACCTAATTGATGTTGTAAGTTTTTGTGGATGAAGTGGATATATATATGTAATTTTTTTCGGTGTTTTGGTGATAGTGAAGTGATATGATGTGTAGTTGATGTGAATTGTGTGAGTATAAGGTGAATGCAGAGCAAATCAAAGTGTTACTGTAGATCAATATGAAGTGTGTGAAGTTAGTATATTGAGCTTCAATGAAACTGTAATTCATGCATATGATAGATGCAATTGTAATAGTTCAAAATTGGCTGTGAGTCACCTCCCTATCCTATCTTTTCTTCTTTCAGTGGACAGTGAGTCCACCTGCAATGAGCACTTCTATAATATCTTATAATCGGTTATAATATATTGTGAGCTAATCCTCATCGTGGTTTTTCCCATTTTGGGTTTTCCATATAAAAATACAGTGTTTATGAGTTATGTGATTTGATGGTTGCTTTCATACTTTCCTTTCCTACTGCAAATTGAATATGCTATATGGAATTAATGTTTAAATGTTTAAGTGGTTTAAAGAGTACCAATTTAACCCCTCTCTCAGTATTCTAGGCGTTTAACTAGATGCTTCAATATTTTTCATTTGACGAATCCTTATTCTTCTATCTCTTTGTTGTTTTGCCTCCATCTCTCTATTTGATTCAATTTATTCGGGTGTCATTAACTTCTTACATTTTTTTTCTTTTCCTTTGTTTTGATCCCATTATTACCAAACCCTTTTGATAAAAAGATGAAATCATTTTTAACCTATTTTCAAATTGCTACCTCCTTGAAATTCTAAAATAAAGCTATATATGCAGATCCTTTGTTCTATAAATTCTAAAGTACAAATAAATATGAATATATCAAAAACCATCTTTTCTTAATTCCTCTTGAGAAAAAATCTTGTATTTGATTCCACTTTAGAATATTCAACTTATGATTGTCTCCTTAAAAAAATGAATAGAATATGATCTATTAAGAGATTGCATAAGATAAAATTGAATACAAAATCACAAAAAATGGCATTGTTGGTTCGTATTGCTAAAAAAAATGTTGCAAAAAAGGTGGTTAGTCAGCGTTTTTCAAATTTGGAAAAATGGGTATAATAGAAATGGGCACCTATTCTAAATTAAAACGGATACCTCTTCCTAATTTCAAATGAGAAAGTTAGGAATGGGTACTCGTTCTAAAATAGGAAATGTTACTCGTTCTTTAAAGTTGGAATCCCCAAGCCACTTTTGCTTGGGTTTTAGGTTCGAGAAAGGTTTGGTAACACGACTCTTATTAAAACCCATTATAGATCATGATGTCTAATTTTCAAATATGTAATTTTTTATGATTGGATTATGTTTTTTATTTTTAATTAATTTCTAAGTGGTCCATAAACTTGAAATATCAGTTTTTTTTTTTGCTTTTTAGTAACTTTTAATCTGTGAATTTTTTTGTAACAAAATTGTATGACATCAATCTATAGACAATTCTCTACAAAATGATATTGTTTTTTCAAAAAATACATTAGTTTTCAAAAATCGTAATTAAGATAATAAAAAATATAAAATTAATTAAAAAACATTGGAAAAAAAATTATAAAAAAATATCCTTATAATGTTTATGTACACATTAGTTTTCAAAAATTGTAATTAAGACAATAAAAAATTTAAAATTAATTAGAAAATATTGGAAAAAGAATTATAAAAAAATATCCTTATAATGTTTATGTACACATCCTTTCTAAAAGGAATTAGAAAAATACTTTTATTTAGTCAAATTATGATGTTCTTACATGTGCATGGTAATTAAAATTTTTACAAGAAAATATGATTCAAAATATTACACAAATTTATCAAATTTCTAAAAATACTATATTCAAATTCAAAATTAAATCCCTCCTATATTTGAATAAAAAATTTAGTCTCTTTTATGACCTTCCAATTTGATCGATACTTCTAATTTAAAAAAAATAAAAATCATTGAATCTATAAAAATACAAGAAAAAAAAAAAATTTCATTATGACCCCAACTTTGCTTAATACCTCTGAATAATATAAATAAATAGTTAATACATAATTGAAATCTAATATTTCTAAATAAACAATTAAAATATTTTTATTGAACCCCGCTTGCAACAGTAGAAGTTTTCTCTTCCGAAGCATCCCCGCTAAAGTTAGCGGGCAGAGTCATGTAACGGCCAAAAATGCGAAAGCCTCCAGCTTCTCTTGAAAGCGATTGCAATTTGAAACCACTCACAAAGTGCTCACAGAGAATAACACAAAAGTCCCTCCCAAAATCATAAAACAAAAGAAACGAGAACTGGCGGCAACCTGTTAGAAAACAGATACCACCACCAACAAAAATAAACAGGCAGGGTTCTGGAATTAAGTGAATGGAAGTTCCGCGCGATCAATTACAGCTTCTCATCGACAATGGCCTTTACGACTCTGCTGAGATGCTGGTTCAAATCATCACATTTCTCCCTTTTCATTTTGTCAAATGCATTGTTGAGCTATTAGATCGTTTTAGCCAGGGTTTCTTCAGCTGAAACTCTTAAAATAAAAGTTCAAATGGCGTCTTGCGTTTTACTTTTAATTTTTATGCATTTTGTTGATAGGAGAATTACATTAGTTTTCACAGATTAAACAGTCGCTTAATATGCAATTTTTTTTGCATTTAATATCTAATGGTTTGGTAAATTTTGAAATCCCCGAATCTGTTAATAAATGCAGTTATAGTATTTTGTAATTTGTGCTCTTACGTAGAACACAGGTCATGATCTACTTACAATATCATTCACAAAACCTGGGAGAAAGGATTAGTAATAGTTTAAGGAATATTTTCTCTTGTTTGTGAGAAACGGCGAACTAGTTTTCGTTTTACACCAAAAAGCGAGAGATAAACAGCTACCGATATCTAATGGAAGGCAGCAGTCTAACGAGCTTATCACATGTGGCAGAGAAGATTATCCAGTTCCACAGGAAAACCCTAGTAGCCATTTACTGGACACTAATCGTCATGTAGAAACCATGTCACAACATCATACTGAGACTACTTGTGTAACCCAAAGTTTTGATCAACAAAATGGCTAATACTACGGCATACAAGATCAGCAGGAAAACAGCTATCAGTAGTATAACCAGAAGTTTTTAAAAAACACAGCTGTCATAGAGGGCAGTCCCTCTCCCAAAATGTGATAATAGAAACACAGAACTAACAAAGTTAAACAGCCTTGAAATCAGTGGGCCAGCTGTGTACCAACCTTTACTGCTCGCTTCCTTATCTCAGTAAAAAGCTTCTCTCCGGCATAAACAACTAACCGTGCCAATTTATTCTGAACTTTGTCCTTTACAAATGGACTAATCATGAGATGAAAATGAAGGTCGTAGAGAATCTCTCAACTCTCAAGTGTGAGGGTCCTGCTATTGATGTCAGAAATACATTAAAAATCAGCTATACCATAATTATGGTATTCTGTTTTGTTAGGGTTAGAAGGCAGATATCTAACAGTTAAATACAGATTTGATCAATGAAATAGAGAAATAAAGCACACAGAAAATTATAGCAGCAACAAGACAACACAGAGAATTTAACATGGTTCACTCAATATGGGCTACATCCACAAAACCGCAGCCATTCAATGATTATATTATCTAGTGCAAAGCATATTACAATCTCGCAAGTAATGCCATATTGCAACCCCCATCCCAACCGCTTATAACAAGCTTTTTAGAAGCTTCAAGAATTAGGGTTTTACAAAGTTAGTTTTTATTTTGTCGATGACGATGCGAAAAATAGGAGAAATTTTTTTCTCGGCCCCACCTCGAACCTCGGACCCTAGCGAGGATACATGAAGAGTGTACAATATAGCATGATAAGTCGCCACATACCAACATGTTTGAAATCCTTCATGCCACATGTTTAAGGGACACAAGATCCTTAGAATGACTCATTGCTTTGTTCCTCAAATTAGGAGAGAACTTTTTGATCTTTTCATGCGGCTGAATAAGCAATTCCTTGTGCTCCTCTAGCTCTTTCCTCAAGCCACTGTAAACCTGGAGAGAGGTGGTAACAGTAATGTCCTTGGCTGACGATGTAGTAGAATAGGTTCCAGGATGTGATTTATGCAATTTAAACATAAAGGAGGTAATTTGTTCCTTGAGGACAGCCAATTCTTTAACCACTGTATTGATTTATTTGTAAGGAAACTTGCAGCCATTGTATGGCAATTTCCACATAACCCAAAAGAGATATTCATGCAAATAAGTACTCAGAATCCACATGCAAAAGAATAGACAACATACCTATCAAAGATGACACAAGATATACCCTAGGAAAACCCTCAAGAGGGAAAAACCCAGCCTCCAAAAGCATCCATACTACATCATATTAATCAGCCATGAAGCAAATACAAGAGTTACAATGAACACTTCTAAAGCATCAAGCCCTCCAATGCATTCCCACGTGTCCAAGCATGAATCCACACATCCCATGCCATGCTTCACAAATGCACTCCTCAAGAAGACTCAATAATGACAGCCAAACCACTCAACCAACCTAAACCACTACATATGTGTTTGTTTTTATAGACACAAGCTCATATAAAATACAACTAGTGGTAAGGTGAAACTATGTACCACAAAACCATGTGAATACAAAACCACCAACTCCTTATTTAATATTGGGTACTAAAACATCACATTATTTAATATTTCCCTAATATTAAATTATTATCACATGTCTCCCACACATTAAATAGTAATACAATGTTACAATACAACATTAAGTGGACCCCAAATAATTACCTAGTGTGATTAACCACACCACCAAGGTGCATCACAACTAAATAATTATTTAATTACAAAATTATAATAAATCATTTTATGCAATGGTGTACAACACCATATCCCAACATTTTTCTCTAGGATTTTCTCAATCTCTACCAATTTTCCCTCAATGAACTAGTGATTCGAGCTTGGTTGAATTGAGTTATGGCTATGGGAATGCCTAGTCCATTTGTCTTGACAATTGAGAGGAAAAGGACCAGGAACTGGGGAATCTTGAGTGCAACAAAACTTTGGGAACTCTTCATCAGGTCTTCGACCTCGTGATGCAGGAGCATCCAGGTGTATGGGCAATCCCGTGTCACCAACAATATTTATGGTTTCATTTTTGTTGTTTTGTTTAGTTTTGAGTTTTGGTGTGTTGTATAGGAGGAAATGTCATACTTTTGGCTAAGTTAGGAGTTTTATTTTGCTAAGGAGTCCAATGGTTTGAAGGGAGAAGCT
>VDFB02264529.1:0-29739 GCA_007258455.2 Sequoia sempervirens | reverse complement strand
GACAAACAAGAATATAAAGCAAAAAGGAGAAGAGAAATGAAGGTGATTCAACCATGGCATATGAATTATGGTAATACTGCTTTATTATGCAAGCATATAATGAAAAATGGAGAAGGGAAATGAAGGCGATTCAACCATGGCGTATGACTATGGTAATATTTCTTTATTGTTGTTTATGTTTCTATGTTCATTTATGCTTCATTGTTAGATTAAGGTCTTTAGGGTTTTAGTTTTATGTATTTGATGGTTGATACTATTAATTCATGCATTTTACCATGATTTTATGTGCTTCTACACATATAAATCATGCATTATATGTAAAATTAATAATATTTTCCTTGCGATATTTGCAGTAGATGGTTAAGAGACTAAATGATTCCTTCCATGTCAGAAATTTGGAGGGTCGATGAATCAACTTTAGAACAGCTTGACAAAATTGGCAACGTATTTGAAGAGGGAGGTACAGTTGAAATTTAGGTACCTACAAATGATCCTTCTAAGCCTACAATTCAATTGTTGGATTGTGCAGATATAGATGTTGCACTTGAAGATTCAACTTGTAAGTTATACATTTAGATATTTTTATTTGAGGTTTTTTTTAAATAATTATACTTTTAAATAGCGGTCATAAAGAAAATGCTAGATCAATATATGAATGCACATATATTGAATTATATTTAAGAAAAAGCTCAAATGGCAACAGGCAAATTCACCTCCAATAACTTTTTCACCTCCACCAACGGTGAATTTTTCACCTCCAACAATGGTGAATTTTTCAATGGTAAATTGTTCGGGGTGAATTTTCCTATAGCCAATACAAATATATATTCTTTAATATTTGATAGTCTTTAATATTTTATTTTAAATTTATTTAATCTAAATTGAAGATTCACTATATTTTTGTGTGATAATTAAATTTTTCTAACAAGTTGTCCACATGTTCTAAAAAAAATTATCATAGGTTTTTCCAAAAGACTTTTATTATTTTTAAGATCTTTGGAAGCTATAAAAGATTGATGAAACTTTTCTCATTAAATATGGCAATAGTTATCTAGGACATGTTTTTTTTTGCCTCTTACTAATGGTGGTTCCTTCTAGGTTTAGTTCATCTATCTAAAGACAATATATTTACATAATATTATAGTCATCAACGAGAACACTATTATGATATACTCTACATATTTCTTGTGTACAAATGTCAATGAGTATCTAAGTGTGTTAAATAGCAACAACACAAATAATCAATTTTTTTATAGGTTGACTTGCATACATAGTTATAAAGCAAGCAAGAGGGATCCACCATGCTTCAAAATAAAATATGTATAAAAAAATGAAATTTTGTGTAGCAAGGAGATTATTGTGGCAAAAAAACTTAGCAGCTTTAAAAATTGCTTAAACTCCACTAAAAAGACATTTATTTTGCAAAATTCAAAGATAAGATGAATCCAATGAGTCAATAAATGAATACATACAAGAAACAAGTTGAATCTAGTTGTATTTGAATGATTTGAAAGAAAATTGGATGCAAAATGGCATCCTCATAATGCGCTGATACTAATAGTCTGAAACAAAATGAAAATAGCAAATTCTTTTTGTAAAACTGAAAGCGCTGGGTTTTTGGCAAGTTTTTCATCTATGATTTTTTGTCGATGAATTTTGCTTCATATTTTTAATGGTATTTTAGTTTTTATTAGCGATGAAACAATTACTATATGTAAAGGAGATTAAAGAGGAATTCAAGTCAAGAGCTTTTAGGCAACCAACAAGGACAGATGTTTTTCCAAATAAACAAACTAATTTGTAGTTTGAGATTGCTGAATGTAGCTTTGCCAGGGAGATTTATGGGTCAATACGCACAAGGTTGTTGGTTTTCTAGTTTATTAGATTAAGGAACATGTAAATGAGCATCACTTGGTCCCTTTATAAGTGATATGATTTCAACCATAGTGATATCACTTGGAAAGTGCATTTGTTGCTTTTAGAGTGCTAGAAACCTGATAGACAAGCTGCAAACAAAATTTCAGACTTAGAACAATTTATTGATGTCCCATAAGACAATGTATAGATTTATGGCTAGCAGATGTATGCAATGATGATGAAAATGAGACCTGTATGGTCACTAAAACACGCCCAACAGACCTGTAGAGCTGCTTTTACGGCTAGGGGTGAAGTGATACAGCTGTAGCAGGACTGTAAAGCTGGAGCAAAGGCTGGACAAAGCTTCATCAGCAATAAATTGTGTTGCATCTGGCTTCCAAGTTGGTGCACTCATTATGAATGCCAATCACATACCCAAAAATGCAATAAATGATGTATAAAAGCTCCCTAATTGGCTCTAATTTTGGTTCACAGCTCCTTGTGATGAAGCAACAACAAACTCTGAAAATTCTAAGAGAAACCAAATAATAAGTTTAATTTGTAAATAAGTTTCGCAACAAAAATGTAGAAGACAGGTATTATTAAGGACAAAGACAATACAGAAACACAGCATGTGAGCATCAGCTTAGCGAAAATCCTATACAAGAAGCATCAAGAAGTTTTGTGTTGCAATATTGTAGATAGAAGGTAAAAAAAAACATTAAATGGCCAGATTCTTTATACTAACCTTGAAATCAAAACAAGAAGCTAGATTAAAAATATAAGAAAACCCTTGAATAAAGCACTTCTGAAGAAGTATGGGAGACACTTCACCCTGAGATAAATAATGCTAGCCTTCATTGCTGTTTTGTTAACAAATTGAGTTGTCTGCAGAAATAAAGTCATCAGTTCTGGGCAACAGTAGAAATTGGTTTTACGCTAAACAGACCCCTTTATCTTGTCTCAGATTCTTCAGTGAAAATTTTCTGAACCAACATTCAAAACCGACTGGTAATCCATGACTTCTTCAATCTTCTAGAAATTATTTACCATTTTGTTAGGGTAAATATACCTACCCTGTTTTGTTGGTTCATATCTTTTTGGAAAATCCATCCGTTAGAATGTATCACTTCCTTGTTTAGGATTGATTAAAAACCAATATATCTGAAAATGCCTTATTTAGAAGTGTTGGTCTACAGAAATATACTAAAGCCACTGAGTTCTTTTATTGGTGGAGACTTAAAAGTTAATCCCAAGAAAATTGAAATTCTATTATTGGCATTTACAATAAGGACCTAGATTTTCTGGCTTAATCGCAAATTCCATTTTCTTAGCTATATGTTCGGCCTGTAACTTGTGCCCATTCCTTCATTAATAAATCAACGGTTTCTTAAATCCTGTTTCTTAAATTATGACTGTTTTGTATGTGCATTTCTCTGTATTTTGTTTGGCTATTTTTGATATACAGCGCATGTATTTCATCATTTCATATGGCTATTCTTTAGATAGAATATATGTTCTGAATATCATTCGCCTTTGGAAACTATATTAGTAAGTTCCACATTTGAGATACATATTATAACCGCATTAAATGAAGGGTCTTTGGTTATGTATAGAAAAAGTAAAGTTTCACAGTCAGCCGATCTTTAAACCTCGACCTCAGGCATCTTGTTAATTCACTATGATTGACAGAGCTTTGCCTAAACACTAAATCAGAGTTGAAGTTCGAACTGTTTCTGTGTTGTATAATGGCAATGGGGACAAGGTTTGCTTCAGTAATGTTTCAAATTCCATACCTCAATTTACTGGTAAGCAGATAATTTTAATATTTCTTCACTCTGCCATCAATATTCCTACATACTAAGAGGATGTAGGAAAGAATAGACAATATCTCTAGCAATTCAAAACACTTCAAACAAAATTCATGCCGTCCAGGCTTTTTAAAAAAAAAAGGAAACTATTATATCATGATTTCAGAAGAGTCAATAAGATCTTCAACAGTGGAATTTAATTTTGAAATGCCTGTGATTGCCCTAAATCAAACAGACATACATGAGATTTCATGTGTGCATAAAACTCATATGGACATGGCGAGAAGCCTGGAAGTATGTTGGATGTTGAATCTAAATTATTTCTAATTGAGGCTTGTACTAGGCATCATCTAATATCCACAGTAGCTTGTTTTTGGGATTGGAATGTAATTGAAGAAGGATGACATGCTAGCAGTTCTCGAGGTTTTGTGGGAATGTAAGCCCGATTTCCAGGAAGCTCTTACTTATAATTTGCAGCTTTTGGAGAGGAAGTAGAACTTGCAGCATGAGTTCTCATGTCAGCTAGAACCATAAGATGAAAAAATAAACAAAGATAATGCTTAATGTCAGCCATTTAGAAACAGCCCTAAATAAATTATGCTTGAGTAGTTGTTTGAAATTCCTTGGTAAGTTCTCTAATAAACCACAAGAAACATAAGTAACGAGAGCCACGTCACGTGGGAAAATGGATTGAAACAAATACTGTTTAATATCATTTAGATTAGCACAGAGATTTTGTTATAGGACCACTCTGGGTTTAGGTAATTTGCAAGGCTCAGCTTAATCACTTATGAAATCTGAAAACCATATAAAGCGAATGGAAAGAAATATCCTTATGATATTTCACAGGAAGGGCCTTACAGGAAAAAATAGCTGTCAAGCTGGGCGATAACCTAAAACAAAACCTTTACCATGTTGCAATTAGACAAAGATTACTTTAACTAAAAGCTAGTGTTCCAAAGAAGAGATGGCGCTATACTGAAGAGAGAATCTTAACGTGTTCCAAAGAAGAGATAGCATCATTACACCTTCTCCAAAGAATTGCTTCAAATAAATTTCATTCAGCAGTGTTAAATAGTTTCAACCCTAACTTTATTAAACGAAAACACAAAAACTAATAATTTAGATTTGTACAGTTACCCGTTTGTCTAGCTTCGCTCTACTCTAGGGCACAAAGAAAGGTGGAAAAGTTTCGATAAAATGGCAGTAGAATAAAGAGAAGTGAAAATGCCATTGATAAAGAATTTCCTTATAATATTACATTTTAAGGGCATATTTTTTACACAGCGTGCAACACCCATCTTTGAAATCAAATTCAATATATGAAAAAATGTTTTAGAATCTTTACCTCCCACGTAGGTGGGATGTGCCACCAGCGCGCTTGCAGAGTTCCTGCTCTTAACACCACGACCACAACGCTAACAACACCTGAAATTGTCACCCTTTTTGTGTTCAGTTCTATAGCGAGAAAACCAAAATTTGAAATAAAAGTTAAACAAAAATTAAAAAATGAATACTAATGAGACCCAAAAAAGGAAATTTAATGTCTATCGCACATGCATTACACTCACAAATAAAATCCTCAAGAATGAGCTTCTGTGAAAATAAGGTGGAAAGCCACTTAAAACGCTAAACTAGTCCAACGCCATTAGGGGAGAGGACCCAGTAGTTGTGCATCCTAATTTTGTGATGGCGACTTCCTGCCTACATTATTAAATGATTGTATGTCAAATCTTATATAAGACGTATTATATTTCTAGATCATATTATAAGGTGTTCTTATGGCTAGAGTTTCAACTTAAGACTTCCTTGCCATCTTATTTCACTTGAGTCTCAACATAGATGTTTAATGAACTCAAGGTATGAACCTATTTGATCTCCCACCATTTTCTACTCAAAATTCCACTCTTGGATATTCAAATAATCCTCCCTTAGCAATAGAAAATTCATTGTTTATTATTCCCTAATAATCCCAACTTTCTTTGCTAATTGCATTCATCTTAAATTACTAAGTAAGCTCATCATGATATTACTAGCATATATATTTATTTTATCTAGATCTAAAGCAATATTGTGTTTATAATCAATGTCATGGCCTAATGTTAGTTAGTATATTGTTATCATTAGAAATAAATCAAGGTTCCATGCTAATAGGATTAGATAGGTTTTGACTTCTAGAGTTGGACACTAGTATACTATCAAAATCAGTACTTTCAATTGGGGGTCAAGTTCTATTGTTGCCTCATTGTATACCATTTATTGCTAACATAATTAGAATTAATCCACACATGTAATTTATGCTTCCAACAAAAATTATACATAAGCTTAGTCACATTAAGTCATGGGACAACAAGAAGTAATAAAACTATCACCTCAAATGATAATTATGCATAATAACTTACTCCATAAAAACTACATCCATACATAACAAAGCATAGGAAGGAAACATTCATCCTTAATCCCTAATGACAAGAACATTACCATTTTATAATTAGTAAATTGGTGTGAGTTGTCACTTCCTCCTATGATTTTCTTAGCAAGTTATAGCATATCTCAATGTATCATATACATATAAAGATTTTCAAGTCAAATGACTACGGGTATTGGTAAATACAAAAAATTATTTACCCAATATCAATTAACCCATATTGAGGGAACTCACAATGTTTACCTAATACATATTGACCTATTCCCGCTATAAAATTAATGTTACTATTGTCCCAATCAATCTATTTTTTTATTTTATTTTAATTCCTAAGAATATCAATTATGCTTTGAGGTGCTAAGAGATCAAAAAATGTTTTAACTCGGATTTCCTTGACCATGGTTTAACACTCATAACTAGAGGAAAATGCTAGATATAAAATTAACTCAAGTAAGTGATTCTCACGAGTTCATGTTTTTAGTTAGGCTAAATAGGGAACAGACACAATCAAAAACATTATGGTTGTGATACAAATGTCTAGTTTATCATTGTTTGAGGAGCTATTAGCTTACATAAGAGATGTTGAACTGAAATCTGCTTGTAAAGGCAAGTACCTGAGAACCTTAGAAGGAACCCTTACTCCTTTCTTGCATGTTAAACTTGGTAATTTTGAGGAGAGTATCATCCCATTCTTCCCCCAATATTTGTTACGCCACACTCTTGTTGTGCCTCCTATCCATCCTGCCCAAAATTCTCAAACGCCCTCCTGCTCTCTTTCCATTGCAGTCAGGAAGGATGCTCGCAATGTCTGTGGAATTTGGCTTTACACTTCCTAGTTGCATTTCTCTAACATTTTTAAAAGGCATTTTCCTGAATTTGTTTTGTGCATATTCTATAACCCTTTCATTTACAACTACGATTCATTTCCCTCTTCCCTCTAAACCCAAAGATGTCTCATCACCTTATTCTGTATTGTAATCTTCCCTCTCTGAATTTTGTCCAAATTTGTATGCATATATGGTCTTGCATCCTCCCAAAATTTCTTTTCCCTTTGTCTTCTCTTTCTTCACGTGGATTTTGCATTCAGAGATCTTTCCCTCCCATGCCATGTTCTTTACATACCTCCTATAGACCTCTGCTATGAATTTCTCTTCTATCCAAGCCCAAACGCCTTGATTTCGCATGATTTTCTCCCATTTGCATGTCTCCATAATTCCTCTAGCCTTTATGCTTTGGACCTACCCATAATCTATTATGAAAACTGCCATTTTACCGCAAGCATGCAAGATATTGCTTTTTCCTTTCCAATTGTGTAATTGTGTTTGCTTGAAGTTATAAATTTCCTTGTATTTGTAATGTCCCCTTATTAGAGACATAAAAATGCACACACAAAGTTCTTTGTTCATGGTTAAATTAGATTATTTTAGATTGCACATTTTAAGAATAAGACAAATGAAATGCATTACCACCTAGGATATAAACTAACTTGAACAGATATGACCTATTACTGCCTAGCGGAATCTCACTCCTCTTCCTAACCTCGTTGGATAGAAGATTTACTATGCCAAGGGCATGTGCAAGATCTCAAGTTGGACACCCTCAAGTTTTATTACCCTTCTTGGGCTCTGTCCAACATTGGACCGATTTACCTGCCTTCCCTCCACACACTCCCTATCGACTGTTAGTGAAAGGGGATTTGGTTCAAGAGTCTATTCCTGTAATAGTAAGGTCATAGAAGCTTAATAAGGTACAATAATTGTTATAAGCAACATTATTGTGTCATAAATATTATCCATTAATCTCAGATGTGGAATTAGTTATTCATCATGACAAAGTCACTTCAAGTAAAATACACCTTCAACAATTCACCGTCGCGGAAAAATTAACTGCTTTAACATTTGTTAATATTAATGCAACTTTAACATTTGTTAATATTAATGCAATGAATTTTCCATGGCAGTGAATTGCTGGTGGTGAACATGACAAAGTCACTTCAAGTAAAATTCACCTTCAACAATTCACCCTCACGGAAAAATTAACCGCTTTAACATTTGTTAATATTAATGCGATGAATTTTCCATGGCAGTGAATTGCTGGTGGTGAATATGACAAAGTCACTTCAAGTAAAATTCACATGGAAAAATTAACCGCTTTAACATTTGTTAATATTAATGCGATGAATTTTCCATGGCATGAATTGCTGGTGGTGAATTTTGCTTCTGGTGAATTTGTCGTGGCAATGAATTTTTTTTAAGAATTGCTGACAGTGAATTTGTTGTATGCCTCCCTTCAATTATGATCAGTTGCTATTATGAAATTGAAGAAATGTAGTTATATGATTAAAATGATTTTTTTTTTATGCAATATTTTTTTTACATTGACCAATTATAATTTCTACTTCTTTATAGTTATTATTGTTTTCAACTAAACGTTGAACTTTGTTTAAAAGGGTTCCTAATTTTACTCAACAACATTCCTAAGAAATTTTAACTAGTCACCTCTAGATATTTATAATCCTTGTAAGATTCCTTCGGTAATTTTACAATTAATTACTCTTGCAAGAAAAAAATGGAGATAAAAAGGAAAGCACTGCAACTCACATGAACTAGATATTTTAAACCAACACCAGATAAAGAAATTTTTTATATAATGACACTATTCAAATCTATAAATTCATATCCAATCTAATAATTATCTTTGTTTTTGGGAGTTAAAATGTACTTAAGCCCAAAATTCCTTGTGGATTATTGATCTCTTCTTATCGAACAATTCTCATTTTTTTTTGGGAGCTAAAATGTACCCACACTTTCAAATGTTCATCAAATGTAGAATTCATTTTGAACTATTATTTTATCCTTTCTTGTCTAAAATCTTGTCAAATATTGCCTTTCTAGCCAATAGAGTGATCACCTTGAGCTATCAAATTGATGATATATTAGGCTTTTAAAAATATTCTAGGCAAGTATAGATCAATGGAGATCAACAATCTAAAATGAATTCTAGGATTGATGAACATTTAAAAGCATGATAAATTTTAGGTCCGGAAAAGCAATGAGAACTATTAGATTTGAGACAAAATCAATGATGGAAAATGAATATTGGTTATATGGGCCTAAAATAAATGAAAAGTATGTAATATTAAATAAATTTAGATCTTTAATATCACTTATAAAATTTAGGCATGTTAAATCTAAACGTGCGAATACCCTAGTGAAATAGTTAAATTAAAAATTTAATAAAATAAATTCTTAAGCAATTTAACTACCATTAAATTAAATTTTCATAAAAATGTAGTGAGTTAGATCACCTTACAACCTGTACTATTTGGCAAAAATCTCCCACAAGAAAAATTCTTGGTTGTAAAATAACAACAATTCTTGCAACACCTCCCAAGAGGGACTAAAATCAACTATAAAAACATTGAATAAAATAAGATACTATCGGAATCAACATGGATTAAAATTGTGGCAATCTAGAGAGCTCTACAAACTTCCAAAAGTTGTACCAACAACATCATTGAAGTAGATTTCCTTCCTAGTTGTACACTCCCTTTTTATTGTTGATCCCAAACCATAAGAATTTATAGGAATTATTATAAACTTCTCATCCAAATGGATCTTTGTGCAGCAACTAACCTCTCACTAACAAATTTTAACTCCCTACTAGCCTCCTCCAAACCCCTCCAACCAATGCTAAGGGACATCAAATAAGGAGCAATAATGGTTCTAGAAATAATCTTAGTTGAAGAAGGGCCTCCCTCATCATCAATACTCACTAAGGGAAACTCTTCCATAGACTAGGGAAAATCAAGCTGCTAGTTTTTGATTCATAGAACATGCTATTACCAACATAATTTGGATTAATTCACTTGACCTCCATTTAATGACCAAAAATTATTATCATATAGTGATATCAAAAGTAATATTTATTTATTTTTCGTTTATTGCAAGTTTGATATTAATGGTTTAGTTATCTTTGTACACAACACTTTTAACAGCTTACTGCTGTGAAACTGCTAAAAACACAGATCAATATGGTAGGAACAATTCCTACCTAATATTCACAATATAGCTCAGTTCTCAAAGAAGAGACAGTTATAAGAAGAATTCGACTATATTTATCATCCTTATGGGAGAGCGTAGATAGGAATTAAACATAAAAATACTCTTAATAATGAAAACTTGGGGATAAAATGATAAAATACGCATACCAATCTGGTAGCCCTTTCGTCATTGAGACTTCAAATACTTTAGTTGGCATGACAGTGTACCGATGATGACAGCAGTACCAATACAAAACAAAGCCAAATAGTTTTATACGTTATTATTTACTCCACCTTTATTAAAAAATGGGGTATGTTTTAGGTACACAGGCAATAATTGAATGAAAAACATATTATCATATTGTCTTCTTTGCATCTAATTAAGTATGGGTTGATGAAGATAAAATACCACAAAAAATATTGATTGCCTATGATAATAGTTCTAAAAATAGTAGAATAAAGACAGCCTTATTAGAAAACTAAAAATGTTTTATCATGAAGTCATTATAGCACATTTTTTCAAGGTCATAAATCTTGTCCAAAACTACCATTAAGGTGACTTAGAGGCAATATCTATATTATCCTCCCTCCTTGATAAGAAGTTGAACCCAATACAACTAGTTTTATACTAGATAAGAAAGCTTATTTTGTCACTTTATTTCAGGTTCTATCTAGTATTTAATATAAAATTGCATTAGTTATATTTTTGCACTATTATTGAACATATAAGATGTTGAGCAATTGTAAAGAATAGGCTTGAACCTTAGTAACATCATTATTGCAATTTGCATTGATTAGATTAATGAATGATGAGTAGATCCACCGTGAAGGAAGAATTTGACATAAGCTTTCTTATCTAGTATAAAACTAGTTGTATTGGGTTCAACTTCTTATCAAGGAGGGAGGATAATCTAGATATTGCCTCTAAGTCACCTTAATGGTAGTTTTGGACAAGAGTTATGACCTTGAAAAAATGTGCTATAATGACTTCATGATAAAACATTTTCAGTTTTCTAATAAGGTTGTCTCTATTCTACTATTTGTAGAACTATTATAATAGGAAATAAATATTTTTTGTAGTAGTCTTTTTATCTTAAATGTATACTTGAATGAATTATAAAAAGATAAATATGATAGCCATGCTTTTCGTTCAATTATTGCACTATAATGTACCCTAAAATAATACCCCATTTTTAATAAAATTGAATTAAATAACAACATATAAAACAACTATTTTTTGTAATGAGTTTTCTTTATCATCGCCAGTTTATTCTATCATACCAAATAAAATTATTAAGAATCTCGATGACAAGGGGCTAGTTAAGAAAACATGCATATTTTTCTCATTTATCCTAGGTTTCAATGTTCAAAATTATTTTATGTTCATTCCATATCTATGTTTATCCCCCATAGGATGATTCATTATATTCAAGATTCTTCTTATAGAAAATTGTCTCTTCTTTTGAAATTTGAATACTATTGTGAAACGTAGTTAGGTAGGGGTGTTCCTTGTTAATCAACATAATTGATCTATTAGTTTTAACAATTTCTCCTACTTTTAATGCTTCATTAAAAGTGTTGTGTACAAAGATAACTAAACCATTAATATCAAACTTGCAATAAAGGAAAATAAATAAATATTACTTTTGATATCACTATATGATAATATTTTTTTGTCATTAAATGGAGGTCAAGTGAATTAATCCAAATTATGTTGGTAAAAGCATGTTCTATGAATCAAAAAATAACTCTTGGTCTAAAAAATATTCTTAGTTATAATAAGATATTCTTTATATCCACTTTTGGCACTGGTTAACACATGTTTAGTTTATAATCACTATGATCAATTTTTAATAAAAAATAGGAAAAAACTAAATATACTTGATGAAGAGGATGCACATGAATCAATAAAAAAATATAGATCAATATATACTTTCAAGAATTATAGTGAAACACAAGCAACTAATCATCATATTCAAGTCATTAGGATTCTTCAATTCATAATAATACCAAAGTACAAATAAACCATTATTACATTGAACTCTTATGAGAGTTACATCAGTTGGTCAAGTTAATTTAGAAAGGTAACTTCATAATCTCGCTCTCGTGAGTGAAAAACTAATTTCATAGCTAAGTACTCTTTTAAGCATTGATAGTAATATTGACACAAATAACATGGGTAAACAATTACCCCAAGGATGATCAATGATACCTACTAATTTTTATAAATTGAACAAATTTCTCTTAAATTCTACCAATTTTTATATTTCATAATCTATCATATGATAAAAAATTGAATCTTAACCCTCAATTCTTCTTCATTTTGTGTCCTATTGTTCAAGAAAATGAAATTCGATAAAGTTGGCCACTTTGCCACTATTTTCTTGAACAATATGAGGACACAAAGTGAAGAAAAAATAAAATAAGGAGCTTGATTTTCCCTAGTCTATGGAAGAGTTTCCCTATGTGAGTGTTTATGATGAGGGAGGCCCTTCTTCAACTAAGATTATTTCTAGAACCGTTATTGTTCCTTATTTGATGTCCCTTAGCATTGGTGGGAGGGGTTTGGAGGAGGCTAGTAGGGAGTTAAAATTTGTTAGTGAGAGGTTAGTTGCTGCACAAAGATCCATTTGGATGAGAAGTTTATAATAATTCCTATAAATTCTTATGTTTTGGGATCAACAATAAAAAGGGAGTGTACAACTAGGAAGGAAATCTACTTCAATGATGTTGTTGGTACAACTTTTGGTAGTTTTTAGAGCTCTCTAGATTGCCACAATTTTAATCCATGTTGATTCCCATAGTATCTTATTTTATTCAATGTTTTTATAGTTGATTTTAGTCCCTCTTGGGAGGTGTTGCAAGAATTGTTGTTATTTTACAACCAAGAATTTTTCTTGTGGGAGTTTTTTGCCAAATAGTACAGGTTGTAAGGTGATCTAACTCACTATATTTTTATGAAAATTTAATTTAATGGTAGCTAAATTGCTTAAGAATTTATTTTATTAAATTTTTAATTCAACTATTTCACTAGGGTATTTTGTCTCGAATCTAATAGCTCTCATTGTTTTTCCGGACCAAAAATTTATCATGCTTTTAAATGTTCATCAATCCTAGAATTCATTTTAGATTGTTGATCTCCACTGATCTATACTTCCTAAAATATTTTTAAAGGCCTAATATATCATCAATTTGATAGCTCAAGGTGATCACTCTATTGGCTAGAAGTGCAATATTTGACAAGATTTTAGACAAGAAAGGATAAAATAATAGTTCAAAATGAATTCTACATTTGATGAACATTTGAAAGTGTGGGTACATTTTAGCTCCCAAAAAATAAATGAGAATTGTTTGATAAGAAGAGATCAATAACCCACAAGGAATTTTGGACTTAAGTACATTTCAACTCCCAAAAACAAAGATAATTATTAGATTGAATATGAATTTATAGATTTGAATAGTGTCATTATATAAAAAATCTCTTTATTTGGTGTTGGTTTAAAATATCTAGTTCATGTGAGTTGTAGTGCTTTCCTTTTTATCTCCATTTTTTTCTTGCAAGAGTAATTAATTGTAAAATTACGGAAGGAATCTTACAAGGACTATAAATATCTAGAGGGGACTAGTTAAAATTTCTTAGGAGTGTTGTTGAGGAAAATTAGGAACCCTTTTAAACAAAGTTCAACGTTTAGTTGAAAACAATAATAACTATAAAGAAGTAGAAATTATAACTAGTCAATGTAAAAAAAATATTCCGTAAAAAAAAAAAATCATTTTAATCATATAACTACATTTCTTCAATTTCATAATTTTGTCTCTAACATAAATTAAAATAAAATAGAAACCCTATGTGGAGCATCTTTACAAGGGCCTAAATCTGATGTGGCTCGTGTATAATTTTATCCTAAAATACAATTAAAATTGTGGGAAAACTCCTTTGTATTAAAAGATTATATAGAAGTGTTATTAAATATATATCTAATTTATGATATAATTTTTAAAATAAGATAAACTTTAACATTTGTAGGACAAACAAACAGACATAATCTACCATCAGGAAAGTTCACCGCAAACAATCCACTGCGGAAAATTCACGGCCAACAATTCACCGTAGGAAAATTCACCAGCATGACAAATTCAGCTTAAGGAAAATTCAACACCAGCAATGCAGTGAATTTTCTAGCGGTGAATTGCTGACGGTGAATTTTTCTGATGTCCAAATTTAGTCCTTAATCTCCACTTATTAAACTAAAACTGTACTTGCATGCAACCTCTTTTATAAAACTTTCAAAACTCAATATATTGTTCCAAAAAAATCTTCAAGAGATCCTTCAATACATATTTCCCATACAAAATCTGAAATTCTTCATAAAAAGTTTCTCATAAGCTCTGATATTCATCTGTGACAGCTTCTATACCCCTTTCTCAACCCAAAAACTAAAATAAAAAAATTATATGGCTTGGGCCATGAGGTTAAGAAAGTGGTTCTCATACCTTTTTATGGAATCAAGAACTAGCCGAATTTATTCTGCTATTGAATTTTAGTACACTAAAACATTATAACAAGTAGGAGCTAATTACACTATTATAACAGCAGTAAACTCAGCTGATTCAAATTCGCAACAACAAGTCAATACTATATGCAAGCATGTAGGAGCTGATTGCACTGTCATAACAATAAATAAATTTTAGTCAAATAAATTAATAAATAGCAACTGATCATAATTGAAGGGAGGCATACAGCAAATCCTTTGTCAGCAATTCTTTGAAAAATTCATCACCACAACAAATTCACCAAAAGCAAAATTCACCACCAGCAATTCATGCCATGGAAAATTCATTGCATTAATATTAACAAATGTTAAAACGGTTAATTTTTCCGCGTGAATTTTACTTGAAGTGACTTTGTCATATTCACCACCAGCAATTCACTACCATGGAAAATTCATCGCATTAATATTAAAAAAATGTTAAAGCGGTTAATTTTTCTGCATGAATTGTTGAAGGTGAATTTCGATTTATCAAACAAATAGTAATCTATTGTCCATACTTATATTAAGCATTATAATTACTCATAAGACTCAATAATTGTTGCAAGCATCATTATTGAATAAGTGTACATGATATATACATATATATACATTTTGTATATATACATATATATCATTATTCTCTCCTTATATTAATTAGCATTCATATATCTATGCTTATGTAATGATTCTTTCCTTACATTAATATTTGTGTTTATATATTATTCATTATCATGTTTATCTTATGATTATCCAATAATATACATGGCTTTATATTCTAATTTAAGCCAGTTATAGATGCTGCTATTCCTATTTCCAAAAGCTTTCATATAATGATCCCATCGATTAATATATATTTAACTTCATTCCACTTCCTAACTGCATATCTTCCTTTAGATCTCCATATTTTATCTCTTAATTTTAGATATTATATCTCTCCTCCTCTCTCAAGAAATATTCCCTTAATTGTCTGCTGCTGCACTTGAAAGATATTAGACTTTTCTCTTATTTCATTCTCTTCCATGCCCCCAACCCCTTTTATATCCATGACATGGTCAAAGGATATGACCTTTCATTATGTTAACACTTCTAATTAATAAATCGTGTGTTAGGAATAATTAACATTATTCCTTGCCTTAGATGAGTTCGTTACCTTATATGCATTATAACCATCTTTAATCATTGCTGCTTTATTGATTGCTACACTTTAATCATCCTATATTCATCGCCTCCAAATGATGTTAGAACTCCTCTTCTTATAATTCTAGTGGTATTCATTCTTCACATCAACTATCTTACATGGGATCTTCGCACATTGTAGAGGAATGCGGTGGCTTAAGAAATGCTTATCTTAGCATTGAGAAAATATATTTCTGTGATTGTGATTACCACGTCCAATGTATAGCAATTTGATAAAAGCCACCACACTGAAGATAAACTCACGATAATATGGGAGCCCGATTACCGATTGAAGATATGGGATTGGAGCGATAATTACAGCGGATGAATAATAGTATATTATCATTGGGAATGAGACGGATATAGTTTCCAATAAATTCCAGGTTTCATGAGAAACATAGACATCTTCTATATTCAGCGATATAAATAATACGTGGTGGAAATACAAGTTGATATTTGATGAGATAGCCTTATAACTATTTTTTTTCATATTGTATAATATCGTTCAGTTTAATTACTATATGTTTCCATCGCCCGAATGGTTAAATAAACACAACCAATAAATTATAACCATATTAATCCCGTCAGACTTTATGTGCCAACATGGGATGCTTAAGATTCCAACCATATTGTTGTGGACTAGATAATGTTGATATCATGCGTATCACAGGTATAGGTGTTATCATAAGGAAATATGCCTGATAATACTTACGTGCATAAATGATTGTATGCTAGATTCGGGGGACATGACAGTATCTTCCTCCAAAATATCATACAAATGCCCTATTATGGACCAAATTGCAACAGGCGCGGAGACTGGAGACTGCTAACAGGTGCGGAGACTCTTCAACCCACGCGTGGCCGCTTCAAGCTCTTCACCCTTCACGGGATAAAGTCACGAACAACAGGCAGCAGGGGATAGGCAAGTGTGCGTGGTGGGTCCTGGCGGCAACGGGTTTCTTTTGGCTCTTTGCCCCTTTCTAGCAGATTGGCCTAATGGTGAAGAACTTGTACTCTTGAAAGAGACGTCACAAGTTCAAATCCTGCAGGGGGTAAGGTATGTACACCTCATATTGTGGAGCACGAGTTGGGTGCCTCCCTCAGATTTGGGAGTATGAGGAGTCCCATATATACTGTAACCTGTCTGTAGACCCAAAAACAGATTGCCTGGTATTCGTGGACTATAAAATAATATTATTATTATTATTATTTATTATTTAGCAGCAATTTTCTTGGCATCATAAACAGGTGTGCCCCACCTTTTCTTCGCTTTGTCTTTGTCTCTTTTTACCTGGCATTTTTGTAACCAGCATATCATTAAACAAAGCTTTTAAACCATAAGAAAACCTATAAACTTAGCTCTCAAACCAAAAACTCAAAATGGGTGTGCCCTAATGCTAGGGCATGACGTGGGGGTTGAGGGTCTGGTAGGTTTGGAGGGGGCAAACAAAGCAAAATTTGTTACTATTATCAGTAGTTCAGATCAGGTTGAAACATTAGAGAAAATGAAGTTGGAAAACAGATCCAATGGCAATATTTGAAAGGGCATGATGGAAATGTGGAGGATCTGTTGTAACTGGCACTAACATTATTTCAATCCAGTCTAAAACAAATGGCTCAAAAAAGCCCAGGCCAGATAGTGTTGAAATAACTGGAAAAAGACAAAAGGGTTCACAGTGGCCTATGAATAGCATGTTAGCTCAGTGGCCTAGGAAAGGTCTGTCTGTGTAAATGAAAAATAGTACAAGGGGATTCTAAGGCATAGGAAAACTCAAAAAGTGAAGTTGGCAAAGAGGGGCAAGCTTGCAACAATTCTTCTAAGGATAGAACCTAAGAATACAGCTGTTACAACAGAAATTCAGCAAGAGAAAATAGGGCAATCTAAAGGAAAAGAAAATGTGAGCTTAATATCTCACATAGTCTCAAGAAAGAAGCAAACCGAAGATGAAAGCATTCACGTAGACAAGACGTTGGGGGAGGAAGTTGACTCTGATACGTATAGCCCCACCACAATGCCGCTTATGTGGTCCTTTGATTTATATGTCAATGAGCTAATGGACATGAAGAAGATACTCCATGTACTGCCTCGCCGATACTCCATGTACTGCCCCGCCGTGTGAACCCCAAAGGACAACAAACACCGTACAATTTTTTTTTTTTTGAAAGTGAAACGTTGTGAAGCATTGCATATGATGAATGTGTGCACATTACATGAAAAGCAATTATGCATTTACTAAATTCTTCACATCCTCTGGGGTACATGAAATGGTCATTACGAATCATAAACTTTTATCAAATGGAAGAGACTAAACAACCAAGAACACATAGTGATGACACACTACTATTAATGATACAATAGTTCATTACATAATTTTTTCCTAATATCAATGGGAGAAGTACATTGAGTACAAGAATGAGAAATTAATGAAAAATAAGGTGCAAAGTGACCAATCTCGTGCTCACATTTTACACACTAAACAACCAGGAAAAATTGTAGCATCTTTCCTAATTTTGCAATAATTTTTATTTTATTTTATTTTATTTTAATTTTTGTTTACTTATAAGACTACAACAACACAATTCACTACAAGTTACAAGAAAAGATAGAAGTGATTTACTAACTTTGGCAATAGAGTCTACTTACTTAGGTCAGCTTAACATACCTCTTACATTCTATTTTATTGACAAGTCCTTGCTCCCAATGCCTATACCTACAAGGTCTACATGACTTGGCACACACATAAGATCAAAGATAGTTAGCACATGATTATTAAGAAAAGCTATATAAGGGAATGAACGACAAGTCTCAACAAGACTTAGAAGAACAGTCCTAGGGGCCCGACCTAATGCCTCAAGGGCTCATCACTTGATGGCCTTGCCTACATATATAATTCATAGAGGCACCGTAGTTCGACAACTTGAGTTGCTCCAACTCACCCACATGGGATATAACCATTAGTTTCCAATGAACAACTCGACTTTCTTCATACGCATAACACTATAACACTGACATAAAACAACATGCAACGAGTACAACATTGCTTGATTAGGAGACTCTTTCAAACAGTTTAAAAACAAGACTCACAACAACAAGGGTGTACCAATGCATAAAAGCCACCAACCAAATACACGTGTGAGGCATGAACCATCTTGCTCATAATCATAAGCAAAGGCAAGGAAAATCATGGAACATGGTACACCCACGAACTCAAAATAGAAATACGATCAATGGAACAAAAAGGTCTAATCATGGGAAGATTCCACACGAAATAGGTTTCCCATCGCCTTTGGAAGCCTAACAATCTACCAGCCATAACTTATCAAAGGGGAGTGGCTTAAGCATTTACGAGTTCCCAACTTATCCAAAACATGCCTATACATAAAGATTACCTCAAAAGCAAAATAAAGCAAAAGGAAGGTAAGATCAACGTGGAACCACTAGTATGCATAAGAAATCAATTACAATGAGCACTCAAAGTATAACCAAAATAAATATTCAAACATGTTCAAAAGGACTATACATACCCACTTATTTGAACATGAACATAATCCAAACTTATTAAAGATAATGTAATAAATAATTAAATAATCCACTATGATTAAAAGCATTTCCTTTATAATATATTTTAAATAGATAAGCACTTGGGAAAACCTATAGTATTCAAAACATCAGTTTTCTTTTGATTTAAAATTCATAGTCTGTACTTTTGTTTACTTCAAATTGATTAAAACTTAACCTATATATATCTGTTATTTTAAACTAATAAATTTAATTCAAATGTAACATGATTTTTACTGCAAATTAAATTTAATTAAAGTATGACATTTACAAAGATAAATTACCATTACAGTAAGTAACTTAAGGGTAATGAAATTATTTATTGTAAGTAACAAGTTTTAAATAAATCTAATTTTAATTTTAGTTATTTATTTATTTTAGAAATAAATTTAATCTAGATGTAAAATTTACGCAAATCACAAATCTTTCAGTAAATGAATTTGTAAACAATTTTAACTTTAAATAACCTGCAAATAAAACTAATTTTAAATGCACTACCCCAATATTCACGACACTCATTTTAACTCCCCACCATATCCATAATTACAAATAACCTAACTTGGTAAAAACATGCATTTATTACATGATATTATAAATTCATGAATTAATTAACTCTACAAAGATTTAAATGTATATACATAATCTGTGAGTAAAATTTTAATTTAAAGAAGGATTGGCATTGTGTTCTAACAAATTTTACCATTTAAACAAGATAATTCAAACAACCTACTTCACATTAAATAATATTTGTATTCACTTTAATCTAAAGAAACTTGAGATAAGGTTACAACCTAACAGGCAAAAATTGTGTTGATAATTTACCTTGATAATTCAAGAGAGTGGATAAAATATTTATAATTTACTTTACTTGTGAGTAATAACTACCTATTAAACTAATGGAATTAACAACAAATTTTATTCTGTTTTATTTTATTTATAAGTAACTACCATTTCACTCGATTATAAACAATTAATCTCAGATGTCTTAATCATTGTCCATATATATGCTTATCTACAAATTCATTTATATAAGTATCTATTCTTTACGAAAGAAAATAGAAAATATTTTATTTTATTACATTGATCTTTTTTAAAATATACATATAATTTAATTTATCCTTGTATAAATATAAATATTTATAAAGAAGAAAAAGGGGATTATTTAATAAGCATAAATATTTATAATAGACGGTTATAAGTAAAGAAAATGGTCTTAAACATGTTAATTATCTTTATAAGATGTAAACACCTCTTAATTAAAAGAGCACTGAACATGGCAAGCTTTTAAGGAAAATAAAAAGAATTATTTTAAAATCTCAGAAGCAATATTTAAAATCATATTTTATTTTAGTTTTGTTTTAACAATAATGCACATCACATGTTAGAGGATTTATTTCTTAATTCATATTATGAACCTCAATTGTGTTGCGAAAAAGACCAGATGCAAATGTGATCAGAGAAGCTATTTAATCCACTACATGAAATCACGTCTAAATGCAACAGCTGTGGAAGTTTTCCAAAGGTTATAAAATTGCACCCTACAAAATCTAAATACTACAGCTAAGATAGATTGTCAAGGTATCAGGGGAATTAAGTATGTATGCAACAATTAGAAGGAATATCCCAAGGCCACTGGTGAAAGCAATAACAATTTAGCAGTCATTGAATAATCAAGAAAGGGGTTTAAAATTTAAAATGGCACATGAAGCATAACAATAGAAATTACCCTCACCCTTCTGGAGTTTCCTTGTGATTACATTGACCATCTGTGATAGATTGTCAATAAAAAAATTCAAGAAAGTTATTTAAACTTTAATACTCCCTTTTGTTTAAGTGTTGTAGCTGAGACAAGCTGATAAGATTTCAGAGAGGCTATAATTTTCTATCAGAAATCTAGGCTAAAATACTACAGCAGTGATAGGTCACCCATGGTATCAGGAAGATTATATACTCTAAGAAGAAATGACTCAACAGCTAATGAAGAATAATGCAGGGATTCAAATCAAGTTAACACATGAAGCATATATATATATATATAGAATACATGCAAACCCAATTTGTTTTTGACTTTGCAAATCAAACAAAAATTAGAGGAACCAACCTGAAGAATTTGCAGCTTGAGATGTTGTGATTCCCCTCTGCAACTTCCTCTCTCTTTTATTTTTTTATTTATTCTTTTCTTCTGATATCCTCTTGCCAAAATTTTTTTCTTTTCCAATTCTCCTCTTCCCTTTTTCCTCAGTCACCCCCAAAATAAATTCTCGTAACAATCCAAGGTTTCTTGCTAAAAGAAAGGTTTACTCTTTTACCAAATTATACCCGACACTCTAAATTTACTCTGCTTAACACTTGGAGAAATTTAACAAATCAATAAATCTACCACCACTATTCTTGACTGCGGTGAAAGGTTTATAGATTAATTTCAATATTTTAATTTATCATGCTTTCCTCGATTCTACCCAAACTGAGTTGATTCATGATAATTCATACTTACTCAACTTAATAAAATATCGGGTGGTTAAAACTTTTAACTATATGGTTATATTGAAACGCAAAATAAATGCAAATTTATATTTTTAAATGATGGATATATAAATTTTAAATTAAAATTAAAATTATTTAGAGGGATGTAATAAAATATTAAATCTTAAATATATATATATATATATTTATTTTTGACTTAATCCTTAACAATAATTAATTAGATAATATTATTTAATTAAATAAATAATATTATTGAATTAACTAACTATATTATTCGATAGCTAATTGGGAATTTACACAGCTAAAATTAAAATATTATTCTATTTATAATTAATAAAATTAAATACTGACAATTAAGGTAGCATTATTTTAATTTTACAAACACAATTTAAAATTTCCAAACTAATCTAATAATTAATTAAATCTTCACAACACACATTAATAATTAAATTTAATGTTTAATATCAACCATAATACTAGCCATTGTTCTATTAATTTAACTAATTAACAATAATGATACGCATCTAAATCAAACAATTAACACATTAAAATTGCCACTTAAAATGAACGGCATAAGGCAAGACGATACCGAACAGAATGGGAACTGATGGACGACATCATCAACCGACAATGAAACAACAAACACAGATGGGGATAATTTCTTGTCAAATACCTAAACCACATCATATCCTTAACATCATAACTCAGTATCATGTGCATCCAAGCAAAACATATAAGTCAAATAGATGAAACAATCACCAATGTAATCACGAGTCTACATCAAACATAAGCAATATTTGAACAACAACAACCACATGCACATAAAGGTATCATGGGAGTTCAATAACACAAGAGGCATTACATCCTCCCCCCCTAGAACTAGGCTTATTCCTAGAAGCCAAAATACAAAAAAGGGAAAGGTTTCTCAAATGCAAGACATATCCTCCCAACGTGAGTGTTGATCCATCATAAAATAACTATCAACCGAAAATGTCATAATCATCAGAGTCATATAAGTTGTCATCCAAACCGATCCAAAATGGTAAAACAAGAACCAATAAGGTCTCAAGGTACATAATATATTATAACAAGTATTAGTGCAATAGAAGCAACACAAGACGCACTACATCAGTCTCCTATATGGCAGAATTCTCACATGCTCCCAAATGAACTGCATGTCTGGTACCTATAGTCTCCACATCTGTGCTCTGATGTTCTACCTGGCTGTCATCAACTACTTCAATTGCTCTGTGGATCCTACCTGCATCATCCCCTATTGGCTTTGTGACTATCGATCTCTGACTAAATTCAGGTGTGCTCCTCTAAGGACATTGCCTAGCTATGTGGCTGTGCTGGCCACAAGAGAAACATCCTGCATTTTTGCCATTTCCTCTACCTCGAGGAGGTGCACCATCCTGCCGAAGTTGGTCCCTCCTAGCTATAGTCTGAGTGCTCTGAGTTGACTGGTCAAGCTGATAAAGTTGGGCTCGCAACCAACTTCGGATTCTCCTAGACAAAAGACGCCCACCAATCTGGACATCAATCATCCAAGTCTCATTCTCCATACCACCATTATGACTATGGAAGGTAGGAGAACGTTCCCTTAAGAGGTCCATTATAAGTCTTACTACAGCTGAAACACCTCTTCTCCTAGGGAACCTTTCTCTTTCCCTTGCCATTTGTCGATTGCTCTCCTGTCTTGGGCCAAGCTGGTTAAGAATTTCCTCAAGCAAGGGGCATAATTGAGGGCTCAGATGTTCCTCATGACCACCCTCATGGACATTCAGAAAAGGAGTGCTCTGAAGACCATTCCTATCAAGATTACGACCTCTAGGCATGTCCTACAACACCATCGAAGAACAAGTCCCAAATATTAGATGAGAACAATAGAAGGGAAGTAAACAAAATCTCAAGAATCTAAGTACTATATTGATGTATTATTCACATACACACAAACTCACATCATCGGGAATCACATAACGAGGCTCCACAGGGGTCCATCTGGACACCGAAAAGCAGCATACTAATCCATAATACATAATCCATAAGCCAAGAGCCAAAATCCATCTCACATAAACCATACCTCACACTCAGTGGCTTGATGCAGGTAGGCCACACACACGTAGTGAGACCATCCAAGCAAGGCCACAATGATCTATCTCTTGTTGTATAAGGTGGTTAGCCTCCAAGAGATAGTCATCACACATAGGTAGGTAGTGGGTCCTAAAAATAGCCTCACATACCCCCATCCTCAAGGTTCCCTGCGTATGCTTCCTCGTATACACTCACCAAGTCTGCCTCATATGCCCTTGGAGAGGAATCACAATACGACACATGGCCGACCTCGAAAACAATAAGGATAAACTAGTTTAGCCACCAAAGTCATAAAACAAACATCAAATAAGATTCAATTTCAACAGTAAAGCAAGAAATGTGTGCAATGTCAACACTAAATCAAATGTAACCACAAGGGCTACGAGAGAATAAGTCACAAAGTGTGGCTAAACTATTACAATCAAACATAAACAAAATGTCAGCCTTCAAGGTCAATTGAAAATCATCAACAATCATATAGGAAGTCCTCAATCTTCAAAATTGCATAATACAACATTGCGTGACTAGATACTAGCCACCAAACGAGGAAGGAGGGAACATCGTCCAGCTATAACAATAGCCCTCATGTGGTGTGGAGTGAGCACGCCATCCACATGACCCAGAGTGTGCTCCTCGGCTACACCCTACCTCGCGTCGTCACGCGACATGGTCATACACCAGCCAGAGAAGGCACACACTGACGTATGCCACATGGCAGTGTGTCTGTAGCTTCGTGGAAGTAGGCACGCGCAAACACACCCCACATAGTGATACCTCGTGGAGAAGGCACACGCAGGTACTCGCCGTCGCCAGAGGTATACATGGCTAGGACATACCCATATGCTAACTGACCCAAACACTGTCGAAAGCAAACATGAGTATCCCTCTACAAGTGTGTGAGGCCCCATTACGCTCATCACACAAGTAGGATATCATAACATAATCTCATAGTGTGCCTTCACTTGTCTATGCACATGGCATCATGTCCTCAAGCCCAACTCACTACCATCAGCAACACGGCATCATCACCAGCACTGTGTCAGAACATTAGTGGGGTGTGGCATCGTATCCATTGCATCATGTTGGAACATGTGCAGATACGGTGTATGCAATACATATATGAGCATATCAATATGGGGCTACTCGAGCTTCACCTCTCATACAAATGAGGTTGACTCGCTAATGCCAGCTCAACGTCCCTATGGATGGCCAGGCATAAACTAACAATCCAATACTTCTATACTCAAAATTGTGGGGTTTAGGCTAGCACATATGGATCAAGTACCCTGATCCATCATAAGGGGAAGTAGTGAGTACGTTTCCTCGGGATTGGTTGAGCTAAGACTACTCTGCGTCGCAATATGCGTACGCTGCACACTCCGCCCAAGGAACTTTTTGGTTGCTACTACCCCTTCACAGATTGAGGGACTAGAGAACCAAAAGAAAAGAATCCATGAAACTAGCTTTTGGCTACTCTTATATGTATAGATTTTCAACCACACGTGGGTTGGCCCTCAATCAGGTAACAAACATACAAACACACATAATGGTATGGTTAATCCCACACCAAAAACAACATATTATGTATGGATGGGTACATCGTATCTCCATCCTAAGACCTATGGGTTATGAGCCCACAAAGCAAGTACGAGGTATTCACAACACTCAACCAATGCACAGTTACTAGTTTCTCACATTTACAAGGGAAGTACAATTACATACATAATTCCACAAGTACACTTATTTTCCAACAACTACGTGGTTCAAATGTTTACCTCCTTTCCACAATCCAACATGATCATCATGATCACTTAAAAACTTCACTTAACAAATTCACTAGGACAACATAATGGGCTCATATGAAACCAGATTGCCAAGTATATGAACCTAGTGCTCTGATACCAATGTGTAATGCCCCGCCGTGTGAACCCCAAAGGACAACAAACACCGTACAATTTTTTTTTTGAAAGTGAAACATTGCAGAACATTGCATATGATGAATGTGTGCACATTACACGAAAAGCAATTATGCATTTACTAAATCCTTCACATCCTCTGGGGTACACAAAACGGTCATTACGAATCATAAAATTTTATCAAATGGAAGAGACTAAACAACCAAGAACACATAGTGATGACACACTACTATTAATGATCACAAGCATGGAAAATGATACATCATTTCATTGCAATTCAAATCACAGTTCCATAATACAACTGTAGAGCATATTTCCACAGATACAACATATCAAAGATACAATAGTTCATCACATAATTTTTCCCTAATATCAATGGAAGAAGTACATTGAGTACAAGAATGAGAAATTAATGAAAAATAAGGTACAAAGTGACCAATCTCATGCCCACATTTTACACACTAAACAACCAGGCAAAATTGTAGCATCTTTCCTAATTTTGCAATAATTTTTTATTTTATTTTATTTTATTTTAATTTTTGTTTACTTATAAGACTACAACAACACAATTCCCTACAAGTTACAAGAAAAGATAGAAGTGATTTACTAACTTTGGCAATAGAGTCTACTTACTTAGGTCAGCTTAACATACCTCTTACATTCTACTTTATCGACAAGTCCTTGCTCCCAATGCCTATACCTACAAGGTCTACATGACTTGGCACACACATAAGATCAAAGATAGTTAGCACATGATTATTAAGAAAAGCTATATAAATCAATGGTAGTTTTTACGTTATCTGGAATGAACGACAAGTCTCAACAAGACTTAGAAGAACAGTCCTAGGGGCCCGACCTAATGCCTCAAGGGCTCATCACTTGATGGCCTTGCCTACGTATATAATTCGCAGAGGCACCGTAGTTCGACAACTTGAGTTGCTCCAACTCACCCACATGGGATATAACCATTAGTTTCCAATGAACGACTTGACTTTCTTCATATGCATAACACTATAACACTGACATAAAACAACATGCAACGAGTAAAACATTGCTTGATTAGGAGACTCTTTCGAATAGTTTCAAAACAAGACTCACAACAACAAGGGTGCACCAATGCATAAAAGCCACCAACCAAATACACATGTGAGGCATGAACCATCTTTCATAATCATAACCAAAGGCAAGGAAAATCATGGAACATGGTACACCCGCGAACTCAAAATAGAAATACGATCAATGGAACACAAAGGTCTAATCATGGTAAGATTCCACACGAAATAGGTTTCCCATCGCCTTTGGAATCCTAACAATCTACCACCCATAACTTATCAAAGGGGAGTGGCTTAAGCATTTACAGGTTCCCAACTTATTTAAAACATGCCTATACATAAAGATTACCTCAAAAGCAAAATAAAGCAAAAGAAAGGTAAGATCAACATGGAACCACTAGTATGCATAAGAAATCAATTCCAACGAGTACTCAAAGTATAACCAAAATAAATATCCAAACATGTTCAAAAGGACTATACATACCCACTTATTTGAACGTGAACATAATCCAAACTTATTAAAGATAATGTAATAAATAATTAAATAATCCACTATGATTAAAAGCATTTCCTTTATAATATATTTTAAATAGATAAGCACTTGGGAAAACCTATAGTATTCAAAACATCAGTTTTCTTTTGATTTAAAATTCATAGTTTGTACTTTTGTTTACTTCAAATTGATTAAAACTTAACCTATATATATCTGTTATTTTAAACTAATAAATTTAATTCAAATGTAACCTGATTTTTACTGTAAATTAAATTTAATTAAAAGTATGACATTTACCTTTGTTGACTTCAAAATAAATAAATTTTAATTTAAAATCTACCATATTGCAGAGTCACAAATCTAAAAGTAAAGGTGTTTGAAAATCAATTTAATTTTAAATAAGCTTGTAATTAAATCTAATTTTAAATGCACTTGAAACAAGTTTTAAATATAATAATTACCATTCCAGTTTACCCATATCTAATAAATCAAGTCTTAAATAAATCAAATTTTAAATATACTACAAAGATAAATTACCATTACAGTAAGTAACTTAAGGGTAATGAAATTATTTATTGTAAGTAACAAGTTTTAAATAAATCTAATTTTAATTTTAGTTATTTATTTATTTTAGAAATAAATTTAATCTAGATGTAAAATTTGTGCAAATCACAAATCTATCAGTAAATGAATTTGTAAACAATTTTAACTTTAAATAACCTGCAAATAAAACTAATTTTAAATGCACTACCCCAATATTCACGACACTCATTTTAACTCCCCACCATATCCATAATTACAAATAACCTAACTTGGTAAAAACATGCATTTATTGCATGATATTATAAATTCATGAATTAATTAACTCTACAAAGATTTAAATGTATATACATAATCTGTGAGTAAAATTTTAATTTAAAGAAGGGATGGCATTGTGTTCTAACAAATTTTACCATTTAAACAAGATAATTCAAACAACCTACTTCACATTAAATAATATTTGTATTCACTTTAATCTAAAGAAACTTGAGATAAGGTTACAACCTAATAGGCAAAAATTATGTTGATAATTTAACTTGATAATTCAAGAGAGTGGATAAAATATTTATAATTTACTTTACTTGTGAGTAATAACTACCTATTAAACTCAAATGATCATATATTTATCTTTAAATCAAAATTTAAAATTGTCAATACGAATATTAATTCGAATTTAACAAAAGAAAATTATAGGATAACACTCTTTATCTAATGTAAGCTAACTAATTTATTTATCTAAGGATTGACAATAATAACTTGGCTAGGGTTAGGTAAAAAGGTAACTGACAAGGTTTCCACTAATGGAATTAACAACAAATTTTATTCTGTTTTATTTTATTTATAAGTAACTACCATTTCACTAGATTATAAACAATTAATCTCAGATGTCTTAATCATTGTCCATATATATACATATATATAATTTAATTTATCCTTGTATAAATATAAATATTTATAAAGAAGAAAAAGGGGATTATTTCTTAAGCATAAATATTTATAATAGACGGTTATAAGTAAAGAAAATGGTCTTAAACATGTTAATTATCTTTATAAGATGCAAACACCTCTTAATTAAAAGAGCACTGAACATGGCAAGCTTTTAAGGAAAATAAAAAGAATTATTTTAAAATCTCAGAAGCAATCTTTAAAATCATATTTTATTTTATTTTTGTTTTAACGATAATGCACATCACATGTCATAGAGGATTTATTTCTTGATTCATATTACAAACCTAAATTGTGCTGCGAAAAAGACCTACAAATGTGATCAAAGAAGCTATTTAATCCACTACATGAAATCACGTCTAAATGCAATAGCTGCGGAAGTTTTCCAAAGGTTATAAAATTTACTGTGCTCTTCTAAGACTAAATGTTGCAAGCTAAAAAGAGTAGCAAAGGGTAAAAGGGAGATTATTTAAATTTATGCACCGTACAAAATCTAAATACTACAGCTGAGATAGATTGCCAAGGGAATTAAGTATGTATGCAACAATTAGAAGGAATATCCCAAGGCCACTGGTGAAAGCAATAACAATTTAGCAGCCATTGAATAATCAAGAAAGGGGTTTAAAATTTAAAATGGCACATGAAGCATAACAATAGAAATTACCCTCACCCTTCTCGAATTTCCTTGTGATTACATTGACCATCTGTGATAGATTGTCAATAAAAAAATTCAAGAAAGTTATTTAAACTTTAATACTCCCTTTTGTTTAAGTGTTGCAGCTGAGACAAGCTGATAAGATTTCAGAGAGGCTA